>CM045739.1:2352500-2390000 GCA_024760905.1 Plotosus lineatus
TATCCTCTGCATCTTCTTCTCTTACACCAACGACCTTCATGTCCTCCTTCACCACATCCATAAATCTTCTCTTTGGTCTTCCTCTGGGCCTTCTGCCTGGTAGTTCCGACCTCAGCATCCTACTACCAATATACTCACTATCACTCCTCTGTACATGTCCAAACCATCTCAATCTAGCCTCTCTGACTGTCTCCAAAACATCTTACATGTGCTGTCCCTCTGATGTGCTCATTCCTGATCCTATCCATCCTCGTTAGTCCCAAAGAGAACCTCAACATTTTCATCTCTGCTACCTCCAGCTCTGTCTCCTGCCTTTTCCTCAGTGCTAATGTTTCTAAACCATACAACATCGCTGGCCACAACACCGTCTTGTACACTTTTCTTTTCATTCTTGCCGATACTCTCCAATCACACCGAATACTTTTCTCCAACCATTCCAACCTGCCTGCACACGCTTCTTCACCTCTTTTCCACACTCTCTATTGCTCTGGACTGTTGAGCCGAAGTACTTAAAATCCTCCACCTTCTTTATCTCTGCTCCCTGTAACCTCACCGTTCCTCTTGGGTCCTTCTCGTTCACACACATGTATTCTGTCTTCCTGAGGCTAACCTTCATTCCTCTCCTTTCCAGGGCATACCTCCACTGCTCTAGATTTTAGATTTATTTTAGATGTTCTCTGCTCTCACTACAGATCACAATGTCATCTGCAAACATCATAGTCCATGGAGAATCTTGCCTAACCTCATCTGTCAGCCTGTCCATCACCATAGCAAACAAGAAGGGGCTGAGAGCTGATCCTTGATGCAGTCTCACCTCCACCTTGAGCATTTGTCACACCGACAGCACACCTCACCACTGTCTTACATCTCTTGTACATGTCCTGAACCACTCCAACATACTTCTCTGTCACTCCAGATATCCTCATGCAATACCACAGTTCCTCTCTCGGCACCCTGTCATATGCTTTCTCCAGATCCACAAAGGCACAATGCAGCTCCCTCTGACCTTCTCTGTACTTCTCTATTAACATCCTCAAATCAAACACTGCATCTGTGGTGCTCTTTCTTGGCATAAAACCAAACTGGTGTTCACAAATGCTGACCTCTGCCCTTAGTCTAGCTTCCACTATTCTTTCCCATAACTTCATTGTATGGCTCATCAACTTTATCCCTCTGTAGTTCCCACAATTCTGCACATCTCCCTTGTTCTTAAAAATGGACACCATCACACTTCTCCATTCCTCCAGCATCCTCTCACTCTCTAAGACCTTGTTGAATGTTCTTGTCAGAAAATATACTGCTACCTCTCCTAGACACTTTCATACCTCCACAGGTATATCATCAGGACCAACTGCCTTTCCATTCTTCATCCTCTTCAATGCCCTCCTCACGTCATCCTGACTAATCTTTGCGACTTCCTGGTCCTCAACGGTCATTTTCTTCACTTATCACCCTTCAAAGTACTCTTTCCTCTTCCCAGCACACTTCTGTCATCAGTCAATACATTTCCCTCTCTGTCCTTAATCAGTCTAACTTGCTGCACGTCCTTCACATCACTATTTCTGTGCTGTGTCAACCTGTATAAATCTCCTAAATACTCCTGTTTACTCTCTTTGGTCCTCTCTATGTCCCACTGTTTCACTAACCTCTTTCTTTGTACACACTCCTGCACTTCCTTATTCCACCACCAAGTCTCCTTATCTACTTTCCTTCCAGAGGACACAGCAAGTACTCTCCTACCTGTCTCCCTGATCACATTAGCTGTAGTTGTCCAATGAACTGGAAGCACTTCCTGACCACCCAAAGTCTGTTTCAACTCCTCCTTGAAGACAACACGACACTCATTTTTCAGCTTTCAACACTTTGTCTTCTGTCTGCCTTTTCCTTCTTCTCCTTCAGCGTCATCCTGCACACCACCATCAAATGCTGTTTAGCAACACTCTCACCCACTACTACTTTGCAGTCACTCTTCTTATTCTTCTTTTCCTTTCTTCTGTTCCCTTCAGGGGTCACCACAGCGAATCATCTGCCTCCATCTCACCCTATCCTCTGCATCTTCTTCTCTTACTCCAACTACCTTCATGTCCTCCTTCACCACATCCATAAATCTTCTCTTTGGTCTTCCTCTAGGCCTTCTGCCTGGTAGTTCCAACCTCAGCATCCTACTGCCAATATATTCACCATCCCCCCTCTGGACATGTCCAAACCATCTCAATCTAGCCTCTCTGACTTTGTCTCCAAAACTGCTGACATGTGCTGTCCCTCTGATGTACTCACTCCTGATCCTATCCATCTTAGTTACTCCCAAAGAGAACCTCAACATTTTCATCTCTGCTACCTCCAGCTCTGCCTCCTGTCTTTTCCCCAGGGCCACTGTTTCTAAACCATACAACATCGCTGGCCTCGACACCGTCTTGTACACTTTTCCTTTCATTCTTGCCGATACCCTCCTATCACACATCACACCGGACACTTTTCTCCAACCATTCCAACCTGCCTGCAAACGCTTCTTCACCTCTTTTCCACACTCTCCATTGCTCTGAATTGTTGAGCCTAAGTACTTTAAATCCTCCACCTTCTTTATCTCTGCTACCTGTAACCTCTCCGTCCCTCTTGGGTTCTTGTCATTCACACTGCAGTCACTGACTTCATTCAAAATACATCGTCTACACAAGATGTAGTCTACCTGTGTGCTCCTATCTCCGCTTTTATAAGTTACCCTATGCTCCTGTCTCTTCTTGAAGAAAGTATTCACCACAGCCATTTCCATCCTTTTTGCAAAGTCTATCACCATCTGTCCTTCTGTGTTCCTGTGCTGGATACCAAACCTGCCCATCACTTCCTCTTCCCCTCTGTTGCCTGCACCAACATGTCCATTGAAGTCTGCCCCAATGACCACTCTTTCACCTCTGAGGGTATTCTGCATCACTTCATCTAACTCACTCCAGAATCTCTCCTTCTCTTCTAGCTCACATTCTGCCTGTGGGGCATAAGCACTAACAACATTGAACATCACACCTTCAATTTCTAATTTGAGACTCATCACTCTGTCTGACACTCTTTTCACTTCTAGAACATTTCTGACCAACCCCTCCTTCAAGATGAAGGATTCATTTGAATGATTCATTTCTCTTCCCATCCACACCATGAAAAAACAGCTTCAACCCTGCTCCTAAGCTTCTAGCCTTGCTACCGTTCCACCTGGTCTCCTGAACACACAGTATGTCCACCTTCCTCCTCTGCATCATGTCAGCCAGCTCTCTACCGTTTTCTGCCATAGTTCCAACATTCAAAGTCCATACTCTCAGTCCTAGTCTTATGCCTTTCCTCTTCTCTCTCTGCTTACGGACACGCCTCACGCCTCTCCTTCTTCGACCAACAGTAGCCAGTTTCCACAAGCACCCTGTTGATTAACAGCACTGATGGCGGTTGTTGTTAATCCGGGCCTCGACTGATCCGGTATGAAAGACGTATTTCTGATTTGCATATCAAATCTGGGGCATGTTTTGGGACCGGTGTGAGGATGAACACTGGCTTGTACCCCCCCCAAAAAAAAGTTTTAAAAAGCTGATCCTTATCATTTTAATATACACACCTAGCGTTCAAACCAGGAACTGCACATTTATACTGCCTACAAATTAATTATCTGGTTATATTAACAGTATTATTGTTATTATTATTACTATTATTAATGAATTGTGTATGCCTCACACACACATAAGCAAAATGCAACATGATTTTAAATTGTTTTAATACAAATCATATAAGCCAAATGTAAAGCAGACATCAAGGAATTTTTCAAGTAATGAAGTACAACCTGAGCCCTTTTAATAATCTGTGTGTGTGTGTGTGTGTGTGTCTGTCTGAGAATGTGTTACCTGAATAGCAGGTACTAAAGTGAAGTATCCAATCAGGATGATGACCAGCTCAGTCGCCATGTTCTTCATGATGGACCAACTCTCACTGCTGAGACCTGAACACACACACACACACACACACACACGCACACACCTTTTATAAATCTATTCACACATTTTACGGTCATATACACATCAGGATGACACAGATCAATCCACCACTGTTACCATGACAACACTATCACATAGTACACACATGTGTTTGTTTTAACTTAATAACTATTTTAGAGCCTGATTTCCCTCTCTAAGAGAGCAGTGTTAAATATCAGACCCTGACCATCATTTACTCAGTACAAGAGTTAAATAAAATAATAAGTGTTACATCCGAGCACTTTTAATGACATCAAAAACAATAAAACTAGACCGGATGGGAAATGATACCGAATCCAATCCGAATTCCACCGAGAGAGTGAGACTTCAGCACTGTGTATTTATACTTCACTTCCTTATTCCAATATTTACATTAGAAATTCTGTAGAGACGTTTGATTTTACATACTGCACAAGTTGTCCAGGATTAATATTATAAAAAATTATCTCATGACTGTGATATGAAGCGCTTCTTGTTGTATTTCTGTTTATTATTAATTATGTTAGGAATAAATGTACAGTGAGTTCATTATTAATGAAATAAATTCCGAGCGAGTGATGCAGGACAATGAAGTGCAGCGAACGAGTCTTCAGTCCGTCGGAATTTATTTTGTTCAGGATTCTGATTATTCAGCAGCCTCTTACTGAAGAAATCAAGTTAGAACGCATTCCTGATTCCGCTGACGACTAACATAACAGACAACCGACTGCGCTGACCAATCAGAATCGAGTGTTCAAGTGCGGCGTGTGATAATTATTAACATCTTTACCTTGTGCTATCCGAAGTTTCACTTCCAGGTCCACAGGGGTCGACACCACAGATTTGGTGAGGACTAGAACATTCTCGATCCCAATCACGACCACGAGGTAAGGAAAGATCTCGCTGAAAATTTAAAAACGAAATTTCCAAGTTTAACTGAGAGCAAGTGATATGAGAGGTGCTAAATTTAAATGTAATCATAAAATGTATTTTTAAAAAAACATATATAATAATCATAATAATAATAACAATAATAAAATATATAAAATAAATTATATATGAATTGTTGACTCTAAAATTAATAGATGCAATCTGACCACAATGTAAAAGATAATAAACATTAAAAGAAAACATCATCTTTTCCTTTCGGCTTTTTCTCTTTTTCTCAGGGGTCACCACAGCAACTCATTGCACGTTTGATTTGGTTCATAGGTTTTTATGTCGGATGCCCTTCCTGACACAACCCTTTAGCAAGGAACAGAAATACACTGACGGCTTTGCGGCTCCTCTTTACAAAAGTCAGCAATGGTTCTTTTACATGAACCTCTCACCACAGACAATGAGAGACATGGCCCGCCTTTGATAACCCGGTTAGTGCACTGGAGGGACAGTGACAACCTTGTGGAGAGTGGGACTCGAACCCCCAACCTTAGGATCAGCGATCCAGCGCCCTATACCACTAAGCCACCACTGACCCCATTAAAAGAAAACATCATAAACATTAAAATTTAATTTCATTGAATATAAATAATTTCATGTATAAAGTTCATATCGAATCAAAGTGTGTAACTTTTATAACTTTAACCAATAAAGGTAGAAATGTGTGAAGTGAACAAATTTAGTTCATATCGACCCTTCTGGGTCACGAAGTACAAACATCATCCACAACACAACTCTTCAGAGAACTTTGCTTATTGTGTCTGTATCTATTATACGTGTGCATGCGTATGCGTGTGTGTGTGTGTGTGTGTGTGTGTGTGCGTGTGAGCGAGTGTGTGCGTGTTTGCATGTGTGTGTACATTATGCACATGTGTATACGCCCGCATGTGTGTGTGTATATGCGTATGTGAGTACGTATGTGTGTGTATGTGAATGTGTGTACATGAGTGTGTGTGTATGCCTATGTGTGAACACGTATGTGTGTACGTGAGTGCGTGTACATGCATATGTGTGTACATATGCGTGTCCGTATATACATGTGTATGTATATATGTGTATTTCTGCGAATGTGTGTGTACGTGAGTGCATGTGTATGCGTATGTGTGTGCATATGTGCGTATATGTATGCGTGTGTATGTTCATTTCTCTGTGTGTATGGATATGCTTTTGTGTGTATGCGCGTGCACGCGTATGTGAGTATGCAAATGTGTATGAGTCAGTGTGTGTGTGTGTATGCATATATATGTGTGTGTATGCATCTGTCTATGTGCATGTGCATGCATGTATGTATGTATGTATCTATCTGTGTGTGTGTACAGGTCCTTCTCAAAAAATTAGCATATTGTGATAAAGTTCATTATTTTCTGTAATGTACTGATAAACATTAGACTTTCATATATTTTAGATTCATTACACACAACTGAAGTAGTTCAAGCCTTTTATTGTTTTAATATTGATCATTTTGGAAAAAATAAAGAAAAACCAAAAATTCCTATCTCAAAAAATTTGCATATTTCATCAGATCAATAAAAAAGTGCTTTTAATACAAAAAAGTCAACCTTCAAATAATTATGTTCAGTTATGCACTCAATACTCTATCAGGAATCCTTTTGCAGAAACCATTTAGCAGTGGTTTTGGCACTGTGAGCAGGTGCAGGTCGTGCTGAAAAATGAAATCTTCATCTCCATAAAGCTTTTCAGCAGATGGAAGCATGAAGTGCTCCAAAATCTCCTGATAGCTAGCTGCATTGACCCCGCCCTTGATAAAACACAGTGGACCAACACCAGCGGCTGACATGGCACCCCAGACCATCACTGACTGTGGGTACTTGACACTGGACTTCAGGCATTTTGGCATTTCCTTGTCCCCAGTCTTCCTCCAGACTCTGGCACCGCGATTTCCGAATGACATGCAAAATTTGCTTTCATCCAAAAAAGTACTTTGGACCACTGAGCAACAGTCCAGTGCTGCTTCTCTGTAGCCCAGGTCAGCCGCTTCTGCCGCGGTTTCTGCTTCAAAAGTGGCTTGACCTGGGGAATGCGGCACCTGTAGCCCAGTCCACTGCTTCCACAGGTCCCCCGAGGTCTGGAATCGGCCCTTCTTTCACTTTTTCCTTCCCACAGACGTCCCACTGAGGTGGCTTGATCGAGCACTCTGGGAACAGCCTATTTGCTCCGAGATTTATTTCTGTATCTTACCCTCTTGCTTGAGGGTGTCGATGATGGCCTTCTGGACAGCAGTCAGGTCGGCAGTCTGACCCATGATTGCGGTTTTGAGTAATGAACCAGGCTGGGAGTTTTTAAAAGCCTCAGGAATCTTTTGCAGGTGTTTAGAGTTAATTGGTTGATTCAGATGATTAGGTTAATAGCTCGTTTACACTACCCGAACATCATATGCTAATTTTTTGAGATATGAATTTTGGGTTTTCATGAGCTGTATGCCAAAATCATCAGAATTAAAACAATAAAAGACCTGAAATATTTCAGTTGGTGTGCAATGAATCTAAAATATATGAAAGTTTAATTTTTATCAGTACATTACAGAAAATATCAAAATATGCTAATTTTTTGAGAATGACCTGTATACGCATGCATGTGTGTATGCATTTCTGTGTATGCGCGCCTGTGTGTGTGTGTGTATGCGTGCACGTGTGTGTGTGTATATGCATGTGTGCTATGCGTATGTGTGTAGTATGTATATGAGTGTATATATGCGTGTGTGTACGTGAGTGTGTATACATGTGTGTATGTGTCTGCATACGAGTGTGTGTGTGTGTGTATTTGTATGTATATGTGTATGCGTATGTGCGTGCGTGTTTGCGTATGTGTGTATATGCATGTGAGTGTGCGCGTGTTTGCATGTGCGCGCGCATGTGTGCACGGGTTTCTGTGTATGGAGCGCGTGTGCGTGCGTACACGTATCTGTGTATGTATGTATATGTGTGTGTATGTATGCATATGTGTGTGTGTATACGCGTATCTGTGTATGAATGCGTATGTGTGTGCGTGCATGTATGTGTATGTATGCATGTGTATGCGTATATGTGCGTGTGCATGCGTATATGTGTATGTCTGCATATGTGTGTGCGCGTAAGTGTATGTGTGCATGCATGTCTATGTGTGTACGCATATCTGTGTGTACACATATCTGTGTATGTATGTATGTGCATGTATGTACGCGTATCTGTGTATGTATGCATATGTGTGTGTATACACGTATCTGTATGAATGCGTATGTGTGTGTGCGCATGTATGTGTATGTGTGTATGCGTGTGTGTGTGTGTGTGTATGCGTATATGTGCATGTTTATCTGTGTATGTATGTGTGTGTGTGTGTGCATGCCTGTACACATCTCTGTGTATGCACGTGTATGTGTGTGCGTGTATGTGTGCATATGTGTATACGCGTATCTGTGTATGTATGCATATGTGTGTGCGCGCGTATGTGTATACAGTACGTATCTCTGTGTGTGCGTACGTGTATACGCGTATCTGTGTATGTATGCATATGTGTGTGCGCGTGTGTAATTTAATTTTTATTTAATTTAATTCAACTATTTATTGTCAGTGTGCACTGAAATTTGCTTTGTGCTCTGGGCACCTGTTGCCACTGTGCAGCGACAGTCATTGCGTTGTTCTATCTTATTTGATGCTGAGCGCCACTCAGGAAGCAACAACTGCCAAATTTTAATGTCTTATGGTATGACGCGGCCGGGATGTGTGTGTGCGTATGCATATGCGTATCTGTGTATGTATGCGTATGTGTGTGTGCGTATGCATGTGTATGTATATGCATGTGTATGTGCGCGTGCTTATACTGGTTGAATGTGTTCTGACCACCTAATCAGGATATCTGAGTGGATAGCATTGATTCACCCCACAGGCTGACCGCCACAGAATAAAACCTGATTGGTCAGTGGTGGCCAAGCTCTGCCCACCGAAGTCTCCTTCTCTGAGGGAATCCTACCACGCAGCGCCGAGCTTTCATGCTCATTGATATTTAGTTTGACATTAACGAGCTGCATATCAGAAGCGTATCTTTTCACTACGGTACAGCGTGTGGGTGTTTGTAAAAGATACAAAGGTGTGTATGTGTGTGGGGGGAGGGGGGCTTACCCTCCGTTGAGGGTGGGCGTGAGGCCAAACAGAGTGCAGAGTCCTACAGACATGAGCAGAGAGCTAAGCACCGTTACCACGGCAGCCAAGGCCAAACCCCACTTCGACTTCACCATATCAATCTTCCCTGAGAGAGAGAGAGAGAGAGAGAGAGAGAGAGAGGGCAAGACAGAGTGAAATAGAAAGTGAGAGAGATTTAGACAGAGAGAGAGATAAACAGAGAGAGATATAGGCAGAGAGAGAGAGAGAGAGAGAGAGAGAGAGAAAAAGACAGGAGGATTATGATATCATACATAAGCAATACTCTGAGTTGATCTCAGACACCTGAGAAGGTGGTTGGGGTGTTTTTTTGGGGGTGGGGGTGAGGGTTGCATCCCTGGTATCTTTGCATGCCTGGTGTAATAAATCCTGTACTACCAGGTGAGGGATGTGTTCACCTTCATGCAGCCTGACATGCACAGAAGCCACGCCTCCCTAACAGAGCATCTGAGGTTTACTCAAGAGTGGGTTAAAGATGAGAAGGACCAAGAGGAGGAGCTCACGGGTGGAGAAGTAGATATAGGCGAAGAGGATGATGTAGGTGGTGACGAGGGGGATCAGTTCGGCGATGCCGATCTCCTCCTTAAAGTGGACGTGTACCATGTGATCCTCACGTAGGCTGCAGTTCACTGATGGGTGGAGGTGTTTCAGACGGGCACGCAGACTGCCTACAAACCTACACACACACACACACAGCAGGAGCAGTTAGCAATTCTGAACACCTGGCTCAGGTGCACTGGTTGTTGAAAACAACCAGATAAAACAGACACAACCTGGAGTCGTAACTGCTGAAGGCGATGGTGATGGTGTAGGTGACCACACGTTTCTTACTGTACAGACTGACGCCTGTGCATTTCCCTGGGACGCCGAACAGCAGGTCTGTAACACACACACACACACACAGGTATAGATATCTGATAACGTTATCCATGACTGAACATTACACAAATAACTCAAATGAATATCCACATGTATGTGCATCACCTTTCAACGTTGCGGACGTGTGCAGGCCTTTGGGTTCGTGCTGCTGAATGGTCTTCAGGATGTCCGGATCCAAATCGAACACATCCCGCCGGTTCTGCCAGTAGTTGCCGGGGGAAACAAGCAGGCAGCCATGTTCGGGAAGCACAGACTGCATGCGTCGTAGCCCCGGCAACAGATCCGTGACCTGGACGCACAGCATCTCCAAACCTCTGAAAATAACACAACCGTGTTCAGGTTAACGGTGAAGTCGATACAAAGAAGACGAAGGAGGATTCTGGAATGTTTCGCACCTGTCCGAGTGAACGTGGTTCCGGATCTCCTCCAGAAGGCCAAAGACCCGTCCGAGCGGTGAGCGGAAAACGTCCACGGGCACCAAGCTGCTGTCCCACGGAGACACGGCCGCCTTCACCAACACCTGCTGGATGTAAGCGACTGGAGCCCCATGATACTGTGGAGACAGGAAGGCGCGATGAGGGCGGAGTTCACACTCTGCTCACTTAATCAGCAAACCGTTGACAGCACACAATTCTGACTGGTTGGAATCTGAACGGCATAAATTACCCAATCAGGACGATCGCTCGGGTCACTCTGAGAATCCTGAGAAGGCACAGAGTAATCCTTCACTCCAGTGGTGAACTCTACAGGACCTGTACCTGGCAGGGGCAACTTCAACAATGGGTAACTGAGAGAGAGAGAGAGAGAGAGAGAGAGAGAGAGAGAGAGAGAGAGAGAGAGAGAGAGAGAGAGAGAGAGAGAGGAGACAAAGGGAGAGAAGAGAGAGACAAGAGAAACAGACAGATAGCAAGAGAGAGATAGAGCACAGACAGAGATAGAAGAGAGAGAGAGAGAGAGAGAGAGAGAGAGAGAGAGAGAGAGAGAGAGAAGAGACAGACAGACAGAGAGAGACAGAGAGAAAGTGAGAGAGGGAGAGAGAAGAGGGGAAAGAAAGAAGAGAGAGACAGAGTGTGAGAGAGTGTGTGTGAGAGAGAGAGAGAGAGAGAGAGAGAGAGAGAGAGAGAGATGGGGCAGAGGAGGAGGGACAGACTTGAACAGGATGTGTGAGAGAGAACAATGTGAAGCATAGACAAAAATTGCTGATTCTTGGTCGACTACATATTTATACCATGAGAACGACACCCACTCTCTCACTCGTTCTCTTGCCTTCTGTTCTCTCGCCTTCCATTCTCTCTCTCTCTCTCTCTCTCTCTCTCTCCTTCCATTCTCTCTCCTCGTGTCTCTCTCTCTCTCTCTCTCTCCCCCTCTTCCATTCTCTCTCTCACTCATTCTCACACACCCTTTTCTCTCCACTATAATGTGATCCTGACTGTGAGAACGTTTCAGATAAATGAATTTAATCTACTTCATTGAGCCTTTCAGACACACACACGCGCGCGGACGCCCCCCCCCCCAGACTATAATGGGAGGTACGGCCTGACATGATTCGGAAAGCGACTGATTTATTTCTAATTATTAATTTTCAAATCTGCACTCAGTTCTTAAAATCTTATTTAAAAGAAATATTTGGGGAAAAGTCAGACTTTTATTCGACCCTGCACGCCACGTGAAGGTCATTGTGTCCTCATAAAGCAGGCTGTGTTGCCGCGCCGCGCCAGAGGCGGAGTTGTTTCTCCATCAAGGTCACGTTCTTACACCCCTTTTGTTCCACAGCTGACTTTCAACTTTTAAACTACATAAAGAAGGCGGAGTCTCTTCTGGACTGGAACTGGAGTTGGTGGGCACAACCAGCGCACATTCTAATCTTGCTGTAATTTACTTTTTTATTCTTCCATAAAAACCTACCGAACTCTGAAGTTTTAATTAGCTCCGGATGATCTTCCCTGAAGTCTGTCTGGAACCCCTTTAAAAGTACGTGCTGTGCATCCAATCAGAAGAAACTATAGTGTTTTTCTAATCAGGTGTATACATCAAATACAGCCTGCCACCGTACATCAAATCCGGCGCGTTGTTCTCTCTTATCCTATTATTAATTCATTTTCCGCTAACAGTCTGAGGGGCCATTTTGTTTTTAAGCCATGACATGATGAACGTTTGACTCACCAGCAGGCCAGAATACTGGCAGAGGTGAAGAGGATGATGGGAACTGGGTAGGAGGCACAGAGCAGGCCGTGCTGGTAGAAGGCGGCCGAGATGTTCTGGCGAAGCCGCTCTCTGACCGACATCATCCTGGCGGTTGCAGGTCAAAGGTCAGCTGGCAGCCATCGGGTTTGGGTGTTTCAACTGGATGGAACTGGAGTGTATCCAGCTACGCAACACACACAAACACGTGATTATGCTTACGATGCAATACCCCCCCAGTCTCTCCTCCCCCACCCTCTACACTCGGTTCTACACCCTTCTACATTCCATACTAAAGTGCTCCTGTTCCAACACACAAACAAAATCATGCTGCAACACATTTAATGAAATGAACTACACTCAGGTAATGCAACTGTTCGTGTTTCACAGCAGAAATAGAACACTGCTGGGTTTTGTGAGTCACGGCGTGTAAATCACACACTTCACACACCACAGTTTATCGGTTTCTCGATCAACATTCCAGATGTTTACTCAACAGAAAAACCTGAAGGTTCCCTCATTCACACTTTACAGCACTTTAAATAATAATTTATATTCTGTCTGTACTGCACACAAATGGTGCGAATGACTGGCTCAATATCACAGCATAACATGCGGTTCAACCAAGTGAACTATCGACATAGAGAATTATTCACTCAAGGGGCGTGGTTACTAGAGAACACCCTCCAGACTGAATAATTATCCGTATCATACAAAAGCCAAATTTAGTATTTTGATTTATTCACTCAAAGTATTGTTAAAGCAAATATTCCTACAGTAATTACTCAACTTATCCAATGGCATCAATGCATTAGTTCGACTTGAAGACCAATAATTATTTGATGGCTTTCCACCAAACAGAAACAAGAAAATCTTTCAAATGACTAATGAATGGACAATATCCATCTCACAATATTTAAAAATCTTAAAATTAACCATAACAATCTCTTATTCGTGTGAGTTTCTTCTGTTTCTCTGCAGTAGATACAATTTCACTGAATTATTGTTCAATTTTTCATGAAAAAATAAAACATATGACCGGATCCCTTCTGGTTTACTGTAAAAATAAATAATTAATAAAGATTACAACATCAACTGTCAGATTTTACACTCTTACACCCAGCATTTCTTTTCATTGAAAAACCAATTTGTTCAAATATCCCGAACACGGACATATGTGAGGCGCTCCACCGAAAGAAGCCACACAGACCACTTTTGAGATAAAGGCCAGAAAAGTAAAAATGGGCCATTTTCATTGAAATTCAGATTTTTGCATAAACTATTAAAACAAGTATTCAACTATCACTTGTTCACGTGAATCGAATAAAACTCATTAAAAATGTCTTTTTTTCCCCATTTTTCTGACAAGTACCCTCATAAAACTAGATAAAAACAGTAGCAAACTTACCAGTTTTCTTTGCAATTATATACCGAGTTCAGTACAAGACACACTATAATCCATACATCAGAAGAACGGTCATGAAGTCGTCTGCCGTTTCAGTGAATGAAATAAAGGTTATAAAGACGATATGCACGGAAACAATGCAGGCTAGTTGCTACGGAAGAGCTGAAACGAGCACACTGATTGGTCAGCTCGGGCTTGCACATGCGCAGTGCCCGTCACACGTTAAACTTCCAGTTTACTTCCTGGCTCTAGTTTACCGCATGTGGAACTTATCTCCAACTTTCTCTTCAATAACAGGAAGTTTATTTATAAGATTGTGAATACACATAATTTCTGGAAAAGGAGAGTGAAATGTCATCTGTGATGTCTAGCTGCATTAGTATAGATCAGTGTTTCCCAACCTTTTTGAGCCAAGGCACACCTTTTACATTAGAAAAATCATGAGACACACCACGGAACAAAAGTGATACTGCCCTCTAGCAGAACAGCACTGTTACTACAAGCTAAGTGAAATCGATTAATCTTCCACGGCACACCTGATGATTTCTCACGGCACACTAATGTGCCGCGGAACAGGGGTTGGAAAACACTGGTATAGATGTTCAATTCAACGCAAGAATTCAGCTTTGAAGATGCCGGAATGCCTCTCTCTCACACACACACACACACACACACACACACACACACACTGCGCAAACGGTTAACTGAGCAGCATCCAGATGAACTAGTGCAATTTGAATGGAAGAAAATATATGTATGGCTGGGTCTACAAAATGTGAAAAAAGTAGTGCCTGAAGTGAATGGGGCAAATGGTGCGATAGATGCATAAATGAAGAGTCACCCACTGCTTACAGTCTTTGTCTGTCTGTGTGTGTGTGTGTGTGTGTGTGTGTGTGTGTGTGTGTGTGTGTGTGTGTGT
Organism: Plotosus lineatus; assembly: GCA_024760905.1. Taxonomy (NCBI): domain Eukaryota; kingdom Metazoa; phylum Chordata; class Actinopteri; order Siluriformes; family Plotosidae; genus Plotosus; species Plotosus lineatus. The sequence continues at coordinate 2,366,964 of CM045739.1, forward strand.
GTGATACCTCAGATCTGCTGGAACTGCTTGAATATTAAGAAAAAGACATGATCCGATATGCTCAGTATTATGTACTTTAAAAACTTAATGAGTATTGTATGAGTATTGGTATTTTTCTCTGCATGCAAAATTCGATGATGGATTTTTTTTTATTATATGATTTGTGTGTAATCTTGTCTGGACTGGACATGCTGGATCGTGGGTTGTATAGTTTTGTACGAAAATTGGTCAAGACCTGAAAAATATTTAAATGTCTCATTCCTTTTACATATAAACTGATGATGATGATGATGATGATGATGAAGATTTCGATGTTGAAGAAGAGGCATCTGTTAATAAAAGTGTGATGACTGGTGTTTGTGAAGATGTGATTTTACCTGCTGAGCAGGATATAGATGAAGATGATGCTGAGGGCGGAGTTGATGAAGCTTACTTGTATAAAGATATCAGAGAGTTTTGTTATATGGTTATCTTATATGGTTTTCTTAATTTCAGTGTGCTTGTTTGAACCTGATAGTGTTTTTTTTTCAATCAGTATCATTTGAAGGCATTTGAACCTTTATATAATGGTCAAGAAGATACATACTGATCTTATTGGAATAAACAGAAATGAAAAAAAAAAGTCGTTTTTTTTTTTTTTTCATTTTTTGGGGGTTACCACGGTGACTGATGGGTTTAAAAAGGACCTGTCAGAATAAAATGAGGATGATTTCTCTTATCATCTCTTCATAAAACTCTTCCTATACATGTTTTCTAAAAGTTTATATGGCTGAGGTGCATAAAAATGTTTGGTTGCTAAGGACTAATTATGTTAGCAGAAGTGCAATTGAGAATGCAATGATGAGAAGTGCTCATTTTTCTCTAAAAACGTCTTTTGAAATTTTTAGTTGAATGCCTACACAAGAAATGTGTAGAGGAGGGATGACGCAGCTGAACGTGACCCATACTTCCTGTACCCATACTTCCTGTTTGTCACACGCGTGAAGGAAAGTTGACTGTTGGCTTGTTTTGAGATTGCTCATGCAGAGTTATATTTCATCATCGCCAAAACCCCTCTCGGGATGATATTGAACCAGAAGGAGACCTTAAAGCGGAAATACAGCGGCGATTATTTCGGCACGATATTAAAACAGAGTGCTCCGTGGGGGAAGACCTCCGATCTTGCAAGGAAGCAAGTTAATATTGAATGAGGACCTCTGATCTTTCAAACAGGTACTGTAATTCCGCTTTAAATAAAACATCCCATCCACTTAAACATTTAAATATAATTGTTCCGTCAGCTGCACGTTGTGCGTGTGTGTGTGTGTGAGAGAGAGAGAGAGAGATAGAGAGAGAGAGAGAGACTGTCTACAGAGTCAGAGATGAAAGGAGGCTTAACTCTAGTTTTTAGTTTAGTTTTTTTAAGTTGTTTAATTCAGTAAATGTTCAATAAATGTGGCGCATGTGAACAAAACGCGGTTCATCTGGACCTCCGATCCCTCAAGGAATCAAGTTAAAGTCGAGTTTGGACCTCTGATCTGTCAAGCAGGGAATGCGCTTTGAATTCCACGTCTTAAAATGCTCTGGCGTCCTATTGTGGGCGTGGCCCGCAGAATCACAATAAACATTTAATGTGCATACAATACACATTTCATACGTACTGTATTTGTGTGCGTGTGTGTGAGAGAGAGAGAGAGAGAGAGATAGGTGTGTGGGGGTGTGTATGTGTGTGTGTGTGTGTTAATAAAAAAGGTTTAATAATTATTTAATGAATAAATCCATTAATAAAATGGTTTAATATGTTAATAAAATGTTTAAATGGTTTAATAAATACTTTTAACACATATTTCATACAAAATTGGTGTACTTTTATCATTTTTAAAGGGTTTATGGGGTAGTCTTGGGAGCCTTGGAACGAATCAGGTGTTTTACATACAAAATGCACCCCCTACTTACAAAACTCCCGTACAAAAAAGGCTCTGGAACAAATTAATTTCGTAAGTAGGCGGCCGACTGTATTGACAAACTTTTTGCTGCATTTTGCAGCTTTGGGTCTCCTCTATCTGACTGTGTAAAAAGCTCATTTTTGGACCCAAGAGCCTACTTTCGGTGGAGTGGCTCACATTTTTAAATACAGAGGTACGTACCTTGACTTACGAGTGTCTTTTATAATGAATTTTCCATGATACGAGCTTCAATCCTATCAAAAATCTTCCCCATCCAACCAGCAAAATTTTGATTTACGAGCTCTGCTGGGGAAATGGCTTTTCCGGACCTCGTATTCTTCCATGTGTATTCCTCCACACTCCGAGAACGCCTTGTGCAGGTAAGGTAAAGTCCGTGGGCTTTTTACACCCAAGCCATAGCGGCTCATCAGGCCGGTGCTTATCCCCGGTTTCTGGCGCATGAAGCATCTCAGAGTTCAACTCCTCCTGGATGGGAGGAGCCTTGTGCAGTGCTTCTTAATTATTTTCTGTGATGCCCCCTATAGGAAGAAAAAAAACAAACATTTCACGCACCCCCAGTGCCCGACGAGAAATAGTGTTTACTGCACTTCATATCATTTGCTCAGCACAACACAGTGCTCAACACAGTGAGAGCGCCACTGCCACCTATTCCACTTAATTGTAGTACAGTATGACAAAAAAGCATGTTCCCCAGGGTCATACCCCCCTATCCCGGCATCACACCCCAATATTTGAGAAGCACTGGCCTTGTGAGAGCTCACCACAAGCCTTTCCTCGCTGGCATTCGTAGTGTGCACATGCACAAAAATTCTCCTCCTCCTTCTCTGTTATGCACCACCTCCTGCCTGCCACGTGACATTTTCACCACAGTCAAAGGATCGGCTGGGTTAGTTGATTTATTGGTTGTTCTTGTTTTATTATTATTAATGCTAATGTTCATGTATTAATTATTAAATATTTATTGTTTTACATATTTAAATTAAATATATTAGGTGAAATATACGTGTTTGGTGCAGGTTATATGAGTTTGGGAGGGGGTTGGGACGGATTAATTGGTTTTCTGTTATTTCCGATGGGAAGTTTTGATTTATCGAACCAACATTTTGACTTTACGACCTCACCCTCGGAGCGGATTAGTTTCATAAATCAAGGCGCCACTGTTCATGATATCCTGAAAACAAGCATTAATGTAAGTTCTATGGAAGGAGTCTCCAGTTTCAGCAGTTTAAGAATCACAGTTAAACCTGCACATACAAGTTTCTTAAAAACATTAACGTGTGTTTGCAACTTCAGGTATTAACTTCACGAGAAGGAAATGAGAAGCTGGTGAGCGCTCCAATCTGCTGGTGGATCTTTATAACATACAATAGTAGCAATGCAGCTTATTAATATTATGAAGGATAGAAGCAGACAGAAGGCGACAAGCCTGTTACAATCATTTAAATAAATCACAAAATTCAACAAACAAATAAATACCTCCCACTGTGATGTGGAGGTTTTACCCCCCCAGGGATGCTTCAAATTTTATCCTTTAAATAAATAATGATGCAATAAGAGGCAATCTCAGCTCCTTCAGTGGAGGAGTACAAAAGAAACAAACACTTTTAAAAGCAAATAAATAAAATACAGAGGTAAACAACTAAAATCCTTTATAAAACAATACAGAAAACAATTGATGGATCTGAGCAATGCAAATTATTCACCATGTGATTCATATTTAATTTATCCATTCTAATTTTACACCAGAAATAATGGCCCGCATATACAAGATAAACCTGAAGAAGACTTTATTTCTCGTTCACAGATTTTTACTGATATTTTATTAAAAGCATTAAATAAGTCGATGTTAATTCATTTGAACCCGCTTCCATGGGATTAGATCCTGAAGCCTGTTCGCTTCAGAACACCAGCCGGCTCATAAACCCAGAACCAAACCGCTGGTTAAAAGGTTATTCAATTGTTCATATGCTATATTTTGTGACTTTATACTCAGGGTTGTAAACTATCACCAATTTATCAAACAAGATACTTTTGTTTATGTTTGATAAACCGTTTCCGCCAAGAGTGTTAGCATAGTCATATTAGCTTAGCTTCGTTTAGCCTAGCCTAGCCTAGCCTAGCCTAGCACTCATGCGTTCCCAACCTGCAGTATTTAACAAAACTGTGACCAGATTCTGATTATTTAATCTAAATAGAAGTCACACTTACCCAAAAAAGATCCTCTTCCTCCTTTAGAAGTTATTTATTTTACAATCTGAATGATTGGTGCTGGAGGTTGTGTTTAATTATTTTGAATAAAACCGGTATTAAAACACAGAGTGGACTATGTGCACTATTTTTGACAGGTTCATGTGAGCTCTGTGTGTGTGTGTGTGTGTGTGTGGTGTGTACCCTCAACTTCAACCTTCCATCCATAAAACACAAACTCTGCCATCGTTTGGTCACCAAAGAAACTGTTCGCTTTTCTTAGTCTCTCAAATTATTCGACTCGGAGTCAATTTACATTTATGAGTCTAGCCCAAGTGAATCAATTCAGAGTCGACTCTTTTTATGAGAAACTGAACCATTCGGCTGGTTTTGAGCCCCAGTTCAGGGAATCAGAGCCTTTGTTTAGGAGTCGACTCATCCATACACTGAATCAAAGGATCTGGTTCATGAAATAAAATCAATGTACAGTAATAACAACAACAGAAATGTTTAATAATTTGGTGCATGAAATTAATTGTAATTTAAAACAAATTGGTTTATAAAAATAACTAAGTTTTAATAATTAATTGCTAACTGAAAAAAAATTTGGTCTAAGATAGAAAGATATAGCATTAGTGTTTGCAAATGAGCTGATTGACATTTATTCTAGTTTTGATGTAAATGCAGTCATCTTGCAAGGCAATGTCTCTTCCTCATGCCGGTCCCAAGCCTGGATAAATGCAGAGGGTTGTGTCAGGAAGGGCATCTGACGTAAAACCAATGCCAAAATAAATGCGAATCAATAATACGAACAACATACTGGATCGGTCGCGGCCCGGGTTAACAACGACTGCCATCAGTGCTGTTAACCAACAGGGTGCTGGGGGAAATTGGACTACTGTTGGTCGAAGATGTCGAAGAAGGAGAGGCGGGAGGCGTGTCTGTAGACAGAGAGAGAGAAGAGGAAAGGCATGAGTTTAGGACTGAGAGTAGGGACTTTGGATGTTGGAACTATGACAGGAAAAGGTAGAGAGCTGGCTGACATGATGTAGAGGAGGAAGGTGGACGTACTGTGTGTTCAGGAGACTAGGTGGAAAGGTAGCAAAGCTAGAAGCATAGGAGCAGGGTTTAAACTGTTTTATCATGGTGTGGATGGGAAGATAAATGGAGTAGGAGTCATCTTGAAGGAGGGGTTTGTCAGGAATGTTCTAGAAGTGAAAAGAGTGTCAGACAGAGTGATGAGTCTCAAGTTAGAAATTGAAGGCGTGATGGTCAATGTTATTAGTGCTTATGCCCCACAGGCAGGATGTGAGCTAGAAGAGAGAGATTCTGGAGTGAGTTAGATGAAGTGATGCAGAGTACCCCCAGAGGTGAAAGAGTGGTCATTGGTGCAGACCTTCAATGGACATGTTGGTGCAGGAAACAGAGGGGACGAGGAGGTCATGGGCAGGTTTGGTATCCAGCACAGGAACACAGAAGGATGGTGGTGTGCAGGATGATACTGATGGTGAGGAAGGTGAAGAAGGCAAAGGCAGAGCAGAAGACAAAGTGGTGGAAGCTGAAAAAGGAAAAGTGTCGTGTTGTCTTCAAGGTGGAGTTGAAACAGGCTTTGGGTGGTCAGGAAGTGCTTCCAGATGACTGGACAACTACAGAAAATGTGATCAGGGATACAGGTAGGAGAGTACTTAGTGTGTCATCTGGAAGGAGAGTAGATAAGGAGACTTAGTGGTGGAATGAGGAAGTGCAGGAGTGTGTACAAAGGAAGAGGTTAGGTTAGAAGAAGTGGGACATCGAGAGGACCAAAGAGAGTAAACAGGAGTACAGGGAGACAGCGTAAGGTGAAGGTAGCAGTGTCAAAGGCCAAACAGAGGGCGTATAGGTTGGACAGTAAGGACGGACAGTAAGGAGGGAGAAAATGATTTATACAGGTTGGCACAGCAGAGAAATAGAGATGGGAAGGACATGCAGCAGGTTAGAGTGATTAAGGACAGAGAGGGAAATGTATTGACTGATGACAGAAGTGTGCTGGGAAGATGGAAAGAGTACTTTGAAGAGCTGATGCATAAGGAAAATGAAAGAGAAAAAAGAGGAGAAGAGGTGACTGTTAATGTCAAATGTTAAAGTAGCAAAGATTAGTAAGGGTGAAGTGAGGAGGGCATTGATGAAGAATGGAAAGGCAATCGGTCCTGATGACATACCGGTGGAGGTATGGAAATGTCTAGAAGAGGTAGCAGTAGATTTCCTGACAAAAACATTCAACAAGGGCTTAGGGAGTGAGAGGATGCCAGAGGAATGGAGGAGAAGTGATGGTGCCCATTTTTAAGAAGAAGGGAGACGTGCAGAGTTGTCACAACGACAGAGGGATAAAGTTGATGAGCCATACGATGAAGTTATGGGAAAGAATAGTGGAAGCTAGACTAAGGGCAGAGGTCAGCATTTGTGAACAACTATCTTCATGCCAAGAAAGCGCACCGCAGATGCAGTGTTTGCTTTGATCATGTTAATAGAGAAGTACAGAGAAGGTCAGAAGGAGCTGCATTGTGCCTTTGTGGATCTGGAGAAAGCATATGACAGGGTGCCGAGAGAGGAACTGTGGTATTGTATGAGAAAGTCTGGAGTGGCAGAGAAGTATGTTAGAGTGGTGTAGGACATGTATAAGACAGTGGTGAAGTGTGCTGTAGTTGTGACAGACGAGTTCAAGGTGGAGGTGGGACTGCATCAAGGGTCAGCTCTGAGCCCCTTCTTGTTTGCTATGGTGATGGACAGGTTGACAGACGAGGTTAGACAAGATTCCTCATGGACTATGATGTTTGCAGATGACATTGTGAACTGTAGTGAGAGCAGAGAACAACAGCAGGAAAATCAGGGACAGCACATGGAAGAGGTTTTGGAGACAAAATCAGACAGGCTAGATTGAGATGGTTTGGACATGTACAGAGGAGGGACAGTGAATATATTGGTAGTAGGATGCTGAGATTGGAACTACCAGGCAGAAGGCCTAGAGGAAGACCAAAGAGAAGATTTATGGATGTGGTGAAGGCGGACATGAAGGCAATTGGTGTAAGAGAAGACGATGCAGAGGATAGGGTGAGATGGAGGCAGATGATTCGCTGTGGTGACCCCTGAAGGGAACAGCTGAAAGGAAAAGAAGATTCTTCTTTTGATGTCAATGACTTTTCGAAAGAAAGAAGTGTTTTTCTGGACAACCTCATCGTCAGCAATAATCTTGAAATCTCTGATGACTGATGATGTCAGAGAAACGTTTTGGAATTTAAACTGTTGCAAGACAATATCGCTCCTGTGATTCTTAAGGAATGCTGTGATCGGTTATGTGACGTATTTCATTGTGTTTCACTCTGCGACATCATCCGATAGCTGTCATATGGAAAACATCTCACATTGTTCCACTTCCAAAGATACCAAATCCCAGAGTGTGTAATGACTACCGCCCGGTTGCATTCACGTCTGTAACCATGAAGTGCCTGGAACGGATTGTTAAAAAGCTACTAGCACGAGAAGTTGAAGACCAACTCGATCCACTCCAGCTTGCCTACCGACAGAGAAGGGGTACAGACGACGCTACGCTAAACCTCCTGAACCTCATCTACAAACATCTGGAAACTAGTGGTGCATACGTTCGAATCCTTTTAGCTGACTTCATCTGCTTCTGTCGAAACTTTCCAACTTGCGTGTAAACAGTAACTTAATCAGATAGATCAACACTTTCATGATTGACAGACCTCAGTGTGTTACTGTAAATGGAATCAAGTCCTCCATTGCCAGCCTGTCCACTGGAGCACCACAAGGTTTTGTCACCCATTCTGTTCATCATTTACACCAACTATTGTGTCAGTAAGGCAACAAACTGTTTTAACATCAAATTTGCTAATGATGCTGTTATCGTTTCACTTTTCAAATCTGCTGACCTTGACCAGAAAAATGAGGTCTATAACTTTACAAATTGGTGCAAAGATAACTTTTTGATCTTGAATACTAAAAAATAGATTCCAGGAATTCTCTGAACCCTGTTTCAATCAACAATGAACACATTGAAATTGTGAACAAAAACAAATATTTGGGCGCTGTTCTCGATTCGAAATTATCCTGGAATGATCATGCTGATTATGTTTACAAGAAAGGTCAGCAGAGGTTGTTCTTCCTTCGTCGTTTAAACACTTTTCGAACTAATCATCGTGTGGATCGATTCACTCATGGTCCTCTTCTACAAAGCATCTTGAACTTTTAATATACTTTGTTGGTTTAGTAACCTGTCTGTTTAAAACAAAGTGAAACTCAACAAAATTGTTAACACAGCACAAAAAATCATTGGCTCAGAATCAATAACTTCTATTGGCCAAATTTAAGAACAGGAAATCATCAAAAAAAGTGCAGAAAATTGTAAATGACAGTTCTCACTTTCTCTATCGTGCTTTTGAATTTCTTCCATCAGGACACGTCTGCGCACGCCGAGAGACAGAACAGTTTCCGTCATTCTTTTGTACCACCCGGTATTTGTCGTTTTAACGATAGTTAATCTTCTTCTTCTTCTTCTTTTACTTTTGGCTGCTCCCTTCAGGGGTCACCACAGCAAATCATCCGCCTCCATCTCACCCTGATGCACCATCTCCGCACTTCCTGGCCACCCAAAGCCTGTTTCAACTCCTCTTTGAAGACAACCCGACACTCTTCAATCTTCCACCACTTTGTCTTCTGCTCTGCCTTTGCCTTCTTCACCTTCCTCAACATCAGCGTCATCCTGCACACCACCATCCTATGCTGTTTGGCAACACTCTCACCCACTACTACTTTGCAGTCACTGACTTCCTTCAAATTACATCGCCTACACAAGATGTAGTCTACCTGTGTACTCCTACCTCCGCTTTTATAAGTCACTCTATGCTCCTGTTTCTTCTGGAAGAAAGTATTCACCACAGCCATTTCCATCCTTTTTGCAAAATCTATCAACATCTGTCCTTCTGTGTTCCTGTCCTGGATACCAAACCCGCCCATCACTTCCTCGTCCCCTCTGTTTCCTGCACCAACATGTCCATTGAAGTCTGCCTCAATGACCACTCTTTCACCTCTGGGGTTACTCTGCATCACTTCATCTCACTCACTCCAGAATCTCTCCTTCTCTTCTAGCTCACATCCTGCCTGTGGGGCATAAGCACTAACAACATTGACCATCACACCTTCAATTTCTAACTTGAGACTCATCACTCTGTCTGACACTCTTTTCACTTTTAGAACATTCCTGACAAACTCCTCCTTCAAGATGACTCCGACTCCATTTCTCTTCCCATCCACACCATTATAAAACAGTTTAAACCCTGCTCCTAAACTTCTAGCCTTGCTACCTTTCCACCTTGTCTCCTGAACACACAGTATGTCCACCTTCCTCCTCTGCATCATGTCAGCCAGCTGTCTAACTTTTCCTGTCATAGTTCCAACATTCAAAGTCTCCACTCTCAGTCCTAGACTCATGCCTTTCCTCTTCTCTCTCTGCCTACGGACACGCCTCCCACCTCTCCTTCTTTGACCAACAGTAGTCCAATTTCCATCAGCACCCTGTTGATTGACAGCACTGATGGCAGTCGTTGTTAACCCGGGCCTCGACCGATCCGGTATGGGGGTAATACTTCTGATTTGCATCATAAAAGTTTGGCATTGGTTTTACGTCGGATGCCCTTCCTGACACAACACTCTGCATTTCTCTGGGCTTGGGACCGGCATGAGGGGGAGAGACACTGGTTAATGCCCCCCCCACCTCATGGCTGCATTTTTAACGATAGTTAATCGTTTTTATTAAATGTATGCCATCTTATCCCCAGAAAGCTTCTTTTTACAATCGGTTTCGTTTCTTTATCTCAGTTTATTAATCATATCTTACTGTAATCTTTTAGTGCTCTTTGGACAATATTTATTTATCGTGTATGTTTTTTGTGTTTGTTGAAATGTATGACGTGTTTTGTTGTATACTATGTGTTTTATGACATAACCAAAATTTGCCCTAGGATTGTAAAGTATCCATCTATCCAGCCATCTTATCTAAAGCAATTAATTAATTTTGCATATAAAAACCCAACAAATGAAGCCCATCATATGATATTCAAAAAACCTCAGTCATGTCCTTCAATAATTTTGTTTACTTGATACATTTTTTTAAATAAACACACATCTCAAGATGACTGAAAATAGTAAAACAATCACATGTAAAAATATTTATATGAAAAGTTTAGATGTCAGAGAGCCATCACAGTCCAAGTGGTACAATGAGTCCTTCATCATCATCTTCCTCCTCCATCATGAACTGTTAAAGCACAGCGCTGGACGTTCCAGGCGGAAAGAAGGACGCACCTTTATCATAAACTTTATACTGAAAGATCTTTTTCTGGCTGTGCGGCTTCTCTCCTGTTCCTCTCCACCAAATTTCCATCTGAAAAAAAAAAAAAAAAAAAAAAAAAACACACACAAACACTGGTGTGACGAACTGGAGACATGATCTGACAGTCTGGAGAGTCTCTTCATCTTAACATGGATTATTTTTCTACAACAGCAAGTGTTTCATCTGTTAACCACAAAAACACATTAAAACCATCATTAACAGTTCATCATCATCATCATCATCATCATCATCTTTTCCTTTCAGCTGTTCCCTTCAGGGGTCACCACAGCGAATCATCTGCCTCCATCTCACCCTATCCTCTGCATCTTCTTCTCTTACACCAACTGCCTTCATGTCCTCCTTCACCACGTCCATGAATCGTCTCTTTGGTCTTCCTGCCTGGTAGTTCCAACCTCAGCATCCTACGACCAATATACTCACTATCCCTCCTCTGTACATGTCCAAACCATCTCAATCTAGCCTCTCTGACTTTGTCTCCAAAACATCTTACATGTGCTGTCCCTCTGATGTGCTCATTCCTGATCCTATCCATCCTCGTTACTCCCAAAGAGAACCTCAACATTTTCATCTCTGCTACCTCCAGCTCTGCCTCCTGTCTTTTCCCCAGGGCCACTGTTTCTAAACCATACAACATCGCTGGCCTCATCACCATCTTGTACACTTTTCCCTTCATTCTTGCCGATACCTTCCGATCACACCGGACACTTTTCTCCAACCATTCCAACCTGCCTGCACACGCTTCTTCACCTCTTTTCCACACTCTCCATTGCTCTGGATTGTTGAGCCCAAGTACTTAAAATCCTCCACCTTCCTTATCTCTGCTCCCTGTAACCTCACCATTCCTGTTGGGTAGTCGTCATTCACACACATGTATTCTGATTTTCTGAGGCTAACCTTCATTCCTCTCCTTTCCAGGGCATACCTCCACCTCTCTAGATTTTCCTGCACTTGTTCTCTGCTCTCACTACAGATCACGATGTCATCTGCAAACATCATAGTCCATGGAGATTCTTGTCTCACCTCGTCTGTCAGCCTGTCCATCACCATAGCAAACAAGAAGGGGCTCAGAGCTGACCCTTGATGCAGTCCCACCTCCACCTTGAACTCTTCTGTCACACTGACAGCACATCTCACCACTGTCTTACATCTCTCATACATGTCCTGCACCACTATAACATACTTCTCTGCCACTCCAGACTTCCTCAATCAATTGAGGTTTTGCAGTCATGTGACCGCCAAATAGCTGCCGCCATATTGGGGTGAAAACAAACGTGTATTTACTTTGGAGGTGCCTGTTTTTAGTGTGGTAGATTATATAAATATGAATGTTGACAGCCGTAATACAATCCCAGTGCTTTTCGAGCTCCCAGATAATTATAACGATCATAAACTTCTTTCTTCTTTTACTTTCGGCTGCTCCCTTCAGGGGTCGCCACAGCAAATCATCCGCCTCCACCTCACCCTGTCCTCCGCATCTTCTTTTCTGACTCCAACGACTTTCATGTCTTCCTTCACCACATCCATAAATCTCTTCTTCGGTCTTCCTCGAGGCCTTCTGCCTGGTAGTTCCAACCTCAGCATCCTACTGCCAATATACTCACTATCCCTCCTCTGTACATGTCCAAACCATCTCAATCTAGCCTCTCTGACTTTGTCTCCAAAACATCTTACATGGGCTGTCCCTCTGATGTACTCATTCCTGATCCTATCCATCCTCGTTACTCCCAGAGAGAACCTCAACATTTTCATCTCCGCTACCTCCAGCTCTGCCTCCTGTCTTTTCCTCAGCGCCACTGTTTCTAAGCCATACAACATCGCTGGCCTCACCACCATCTTGTACACTTTTCCCTTCATTCTTGCTGACACTCTCCTATCGCACATCACACCGGATACTTTTCTCCAACCATTCCAGCCTGCCTGCACACGCTTCTTCACCTCTTTTCCACACTCTCCATTGCTCTGGATTGTTGAGCCTAAGTACTTAAAATCCTCCACCTTCGTTATCTCTGCTCCCTGTAACATCACCATTCCTCCTGGGTCCTTCTCATTCACACACATGTATTCTGATTTTCTGAGGCTAACCTTCATTCCTCTCCTTTCCAGGGCATACCTCCACCTCTCTAGATTTTCCTGCACTTGTTCTCTGCTCTCACTACAGATCACGATGTCATCTGCAAACATCATAGTCCATGGAGATTCTTGTCTCACCTCGTCTGTCAGCCTGACCATCACCATAGCAAACAAGAAGGGGCTCAGAGCTGACCCTTGATGCAGTCCCACCTCCACCTTGAATTAAATCGGTCACACCGACAGCACACCTCACCACTGTCTTACATCTCTCATACATGTCCTGCACCACTCTAACATACTTCTCTGCCACTCCAGACTTCCTCATGCAATACCACAGTTCTTCTCTTGGCACCCTGTCATATGCTTTTTCCAGATCCACAAAGGCACAATGTAGCTCCCTCTGACCTTCTCTGTACTTCTCTATTAACATCCTCAAGGCAAACATTGAATCTGTGGTGCTCTTTCTTGGCATGAAACCAAACTGTTGTTCACAAATGCTGACCTCTGCCCTTAGTCTAGCTTCCACTATTCTTTCCCATAACTTCATCGTTTGGCTCATCAACTTTATCCCTCTGGAGTTGCTGCAACTCTGCACGTCTCCCTTGTTCTTAAAAATGGGCACCAGCACACTTCTCCTCCACTCCTCCGGCATCTGCTCACTCTCGTACCTTGTTGAATGTTCTTGTCAGAAAATCTACTGCTACCTCTCCTAGACACTTCCATACCTCCACAGGTATATCATCAGGACCAACTGCCTTTCCATTCTTCATCCTCTTCAATGCCCTCCTCGCGTCACCCTTACTGATCTTTGCTACATCCTGCTCCTCAATGGTTACCTCTTCTACTCTTTTTTTCTCTCATTTTCCTCATTCATCAGCTCTTCAAAGTACTCTTTCCATCTTCCCAGCACACTTCTGTCATTAGTCAATACAGTTCCCTCTCTGTCCTTTATCAATCTAACTTGCTGCATGTCCTTCCCATCTCTATTTCTCTGCTGTGCCAACCTGTATAGATCATTTTCTCCCTCTTTACTATCCAACCTATCATACAAGTCATCATACGCCCTCTGTTTGGCCTTAGCCACTGCTACTTTCGCCTTACGCTGTGTCTCCCTGTACTCCTGTTTACTCTCTTCGGTCCTCTCAATGTCCCACTTCTTCTTGGCTAACCTTTTCCTTTGTACACACTCCTGCACTTCCTCATTCCACCACCAAGTCTCCTTATCTACTTTCCTTCCAGAGGACACACCAAGTACTCTCCTACCTGTGTCCCTGATCACATTTGCTGTGGTTGTCCAGTCATTTGGAAGCACTTCCTGGCCACCCAAAGCCTGTTTCAACTCCTCCTTGAAGACAACACGACACTCTTCCTTTTTCAATTTCCACCACTTTGTCTTCTGCTCTGCCTTTGCCTTTTTCACCTTTCTCACCATCAGAGTCATCCTGCACACCACCATCCTATGCTGTTTGGCAACACTCTCACCCACGATGACTTTGCAGTCACCGACTTCCTTCAAATTACATCGCCTACACAAGATGTAGTCTACCTGTGTGCGCCTACCTCCGCTTTTATAAGTCACCCTATGCTCCTGTTTCTTCTCAAAGAAAGTATTCACCACAGCCATTTCCATCCTTTTTGCAAAATCTATCAACATCTGTCCTTTTGCGTTCCTGTCCTGGATACCAAACCTGCCCATCACTTCCTCGTCCCCTCTGTTGCCTGCACCAACATGTCCATTGAAGACTGCACCAATGACCACTCTTTCACCTCTGGTGGTACTCTGCATCACTTCATCTCAGTCACTCCAGAATCTCTCCTTCTCTTCTAGCTCACATCCTGCCTGTGGGGCATAAGCACTAACAACATTGAGCATTACACCTTCAATTTCTAACTTGAGATTCATCACTCTGTCTGACACTCTTTTCACTTTCCGAACATTCCTGACAAACTCCTCCTTCAAGATGACTCCGACTCCATTTCTCTTCCCATCCACACCGTGATAAAATAGCTTAAACCCTGCTCCTAAGCTTTTAGCTTTCCACCTGGTCTCCTGAACACACAGTATGTCCATCTTCCTCCTCTGCATCATGTCAACCAGCTCTCTACCTTTTCTGTGCATAGTTCCAACATTCAAAGTCCCCACTCTCAGTCCTAGACTCATGCCTTTCCTCTTCTCTCTCTGCCTACGGACACGCCTCCCACCTCTCCTTCTTCGACGTCTTTGACCAACAGTAGTCCAATTTCCATCAGCACCCTGTTGATTGACAGCACTGATGGCGGTCGTTGTTAACCCGGGCCTCGACCGATCCGGTATGGAGGTAATACTTTTGATTTGCATCATCAATAATTGGCATTGGTTTTACGTCGGATGCCCTTCCTGACACAACCCTCTGCATTTCTCCGGGCTTGGGACCGGCATGAGGGGGAGAGACACTGGTTAGTGCCCCCCCCCACCTCATGGCTGCATTTATAACGATCATAAACTATGTATATTATATTCAAAAACTACACTTATCAGGGCTCACAAATGACCCATACGTTTTGCCCGATGGTTTGTTTGTTAACTGCATGGATGAAGCAACGGACCGGATATCTGGTTTAACATACCCAGATGTAACATACGCTTCCCAGATTTAACTGTAACACTGTTTAATTTATGTTATAAAACACAACAAAACATGCCGTTTTCCACTTTACTTCTTTAATCCCATAATGCATTTCAGAACTGTAACGTACCAAGTTCCGGGGGGTTATCATGAACAATGAACGCGACACCAGATATCTATAATTATTTATTGTATATATTGAGCTATTTTGAACCCCTACTGATGGTACTTCAAGAGCCTGTAACAGTAAATTTCTCCATTGTGAGACTAATAAAGCTGTATCTATTTATCTATTTGATTAATCGCACATCCGATTATACTCACGAAAAACTGAAAAATTTCAAAGGGCTTAGCGTGTACCAATCATTGTTAATGATTACTCCCCCGGAACTCGGTATATTCCGGTTCTGTAATGCATTATGGTCAGGTCAGGGACTATCCCTGCTACTGATAACATGTAACCCAGTACTACCTGCCGCATGGGACGGGTAGATGAGACCCGTTCGCCCTGTAAGGCAACTCATCGAGGAGATGGAAAACTCTGACCCTAAACCTCTCCTGCCTTGTGAATCACTCGAGAGGAAGGCTTTGGGAGTAAACCCTGAGGAAAAATCTGGAGATGGAGTCCCTAAGGCGATGACATCAGAAATGTACCGGCATCTCCTGCGACACTGTTGGTGCCAAATTGTACCAGCTTCTGCGGTTCCTTTGGACCCATCAACAGTGTGGAGAGGAGGGATCTGCTACATGGGCAACAGCTCTTCCTCCAAAACATTCTTGCCCTGGCTCGTGCCCTGGAGATGTCACTCCAGCTACGCTTCACAGCGTGGAATCAACACGGGAAGCAGCAGATACCGGTTATAAGCCACAGTGCTCGATTGGTGAAGAGCGAGGCGCCAGGGGTTGCTTCTGACAGTGGGAGAGATCTTCAGATGTCACTGGATACCCACCGACCGCCTCAAGCTGGGTAGCCCCCAGTCAATAAGGTGTTGTCCCGCCACAGTCTGCCTTCCTCATTGGGTGCCTGGGGATCAGGACAAAAACTGACAAGCAGACTGCAAGACCCGCACCAGGCAAAACAACAAACAAAAAAGAAAATAGGCCCCCAGTCCTAAAACTGGAAAGCTGGAACGTCTGAACAATGACACCTGGACTTTCCCCAAGATTTACATGTAATCAGTGATGCAAGAAAGACAGCCATCATCAACAACGAGCTATTAAGCTAAATGTAGACATTGCTGCTCTGCAGGAAACCCACCTTGCCGACACAGGAACACTCAAGGAGAAAGACTACACCTTCTTCTGGCAAGGGAAGAGTGCCGAGGACCGAAGAGAGCATGGAGTTGGATTTGCAGACAGGAATATCCTGCTGAAGATGGTTGAACCAGGAGACAAGGGATCCAAACATCTGATGATCATACGTCTCCATACTTCTGAAGGTTTCGTCACCCTTGTCAGTGCCTATGCTCCCACTCTTACATCTTCAGTAGAAGCTAAGGATGAGTTCAAGCATGAACAACATCATGTCAAACATACCTCCAAAGGAACAGGTCATCATTCTGGGAGACTTCAACGCTCGCGTGGGTGCCGATCACGATTCCTGGCCTTCCTGTCTAGGACACCACGGAGTTGGCAAGATCAATGAGAATGGGCAGCGCCTACTGGAGTTTTGCTCCTACGATAGACTGTGTGTGACCAACTCCTTCTTTCAGACAAAGCCACAACACAAGGTGTCATGGCATCACCCTCGCTCAAAGCATTGGCATCAGTTAGACATGATCCTGACCCATCGTACCAACATCAAGTTTGTGCACATCATCCGCACATACCACAGCGCAGACTGTGATACTGACCACTCTCTCGTCTGCTGTAAGATCAGGCTTATCCCCAAGAAATTCCACAGCTCTAAACAGAAAGACAAACCCCACATGGATACCACCAGCATGCAAGTACCAGAGAAAGTTGTGGAATTTGCCAAGTCTCTCCAAGAAGCACTGTCTGCTGAACACCAACATAGCTATGCCTCTGAGAAATGGGATCACATCCGAAATGTCATTCAGAAAACAGCCTTTGCAACCTTTGGGAAGAAGACCTCTAAGAACAATGACTGGTTTGATGCCAAGTCGACTGAGATGTCCCCCGTGATTGAAGCAAAACATGCTGCTCTCGCTGAATACAAGTGCTCCCCAAGTGGGAAATCCCTGCAAGCACTCAGAGCTGCCAGAAGCAAAGTACAACAGACTGCAAGACGTTGTGCCAATGAATACTGGCAACAGCTCAGTGCCTCCATCCAGACTGCAGCTGCCACAGGCAACATTAGAGGAATGTACGAGGGCATCAAGGCAGCTCTAGGGCCCACACAGAGCAAGACAGCCCCACTTAAGTCCTCCAGTGGGGAGATGATCACAGACAAGGGCAAGCAGATGGACAGGTGGGTTGAGCATTACTCAGAGGTGTATTCAAGAGAGAACACAGTTACAGCTGCAGCCCTCGATGCCATCGAACCTCTACCCATCATGGAGGAGCTAGATGCTAAACCAATTCTTGCCGAGCTCTGCAAAGCAATTGACAGCCTAGCCAGCGGAAAAGCACCTGGTGCCGATGGCATACCACCCGACTTAATAAAGTGCTGTAAAGACACCTTACTACAGCCTCTTCATGACATCCTATGCCAATGTTGGAGAGAGGGAGCTGTGCCACAAGACATGAGAGATGCTAAGATTGTCACCCTCTACAAGAACAAGGGCGAAAGGAGTGATTGCAACAACTACAGATGTATCTCTCTCCTGAGCATTGTGGGAAAACTCTACGCCCATGTCGTGCTTGTGCGTGCCTTCAAAAACTTGCAGAGCGCATCTACCCCGAGTCCCAGTGCGGTTTCCGATCTCAGCGCTCAACAGTGGACATGATCTTCTCCTTGCGCCAACTTCAGGAGAACATCACAAGCCACTATATATAGCCTTCATAGACCTGACCAAGGCCTTTGACCTCGTCAGCAGGGAAGGACTTTTCAGCATCCTTCCAAAGATTGGTTGTCCTCCAAAACTTCACAGCCTCATCAGATCCTTTCACGATGGCATGAGGGCAACAATCCAGTATAAAGGCAGTATGTCCAACTCATTCGAAATCAAGAGTAGAGTGAAGCAGGGATGCGTTCTTGCTCCTACTCTCTGGAATCTTTTTTGCCATGCTTCTAAAGCACGCTTTTGAAACTGCAACTAAAGGAGTACATCTACGAACAAGATGTGATGGTCAACTTTTCAACCTTGCTCAACTGAAAGCGAAAAAAAAAAGTGATGGAGAAAATTGTTAGAGATATGCTTTTTGCTGATGATGTTGCTGTGACTTCACACACTGAGCATGCATTTCAATGCCTCGTAGACAGGTTCTCCCAGGCCTGCAAAGACTTCGGACTGACGATCAGCCTGAAAAAGACCAACGTGCTGAGTCAGGATGCGGAAATTGCACCTCTCATTCACATCGATGATTATCAACTCGAAGTCGTGCACCAGTTTACATACCTGGGATCCACCATCAGTGACAACCTGTCACTCGATGCCGAAATCAACAAGCGCATCGGCAAGGCTGCTACAACACTGGGATGCCTCACCACCCGTGTCTGGGAGAACTCAAAGCTGACAACTCCAACAAAAATGGCAGTGTACAATGCCTGCATCGTCAGTACTCTCCTCTATGGCAGCAAAACATGGACAACATACTCCCGACAGGAGTGCAAACTCAACAACTATCACATGCGCTCACTTCGTCGAATTCTTGGCATTCATTGGAGTGACAAAGTTTCCAACGCCCAAGTTCTTGAGCATGCAGGACTTCCCACCATGTTCACACTACTCAGACAACGCAGACTCCGATGGCTTGGTCATATGCGTAGGATGGAAGAAGGACATATTCCAAAGGACCTCCTCTACGGTGAACTAGCCTCAAGCAAGAGAGGTGTTGGCCGGCCTCACTTGCGATACAAAGACGTCTGCAAGTGTGACATGAAAGCCCTGAACATCAACACCGGGAACTGGGAGGAGGTAGCAGCTGACCTCAGCAAATGGCGTACTACTCTCCAAAAACAATTCAAGATTGGAGAAGAAAAGATCCATGCCATTACCAGGGAAAAGAGAGCCAAGCAGAAGGCTTGCACTCCAGCCATACCATCAAACTACATCTGCCCCAGATGCACTCGTGATTGCTACTCCTGCATTGGTCTTGCCAGCCACAGTCGGAAGTGCCAATAAAATTTGACTCTAACGCGCGAAATCCATAGTCGGCAACGACTGACGGAGGCCTACATTCAATGCATTGTGGGATTAAACAAATGAAGCGGAAACCAAAGCACGGCATGTTTGTTGTGTGTCTTAGAACACTGATTAAAGACTGTTAAAGTTAAATATGGGAAGCGTATGAGTATTTTTTTATCCGGATGGATTTCAGCACTTTGCGAACATATACCCAGGAAAGCCTCTAATATCACCCATGGCAAGCTGTGTGAGGACACCAAAGTATTAATCGTGGCAAAGGTAATTATGACTCAATTTTTAATATAATTTTGCCTACATTATATATTAAGCACAAACATGTGGATCTAAATCTATGAAGTATTATAATAGTTATATTATATATACTGTACATGTTATAATAAAGACTAAATAGCATTTTAGCTGCCCTCAGCTTATAAGTGGACACCAGATATACAGTTATATAGAATCAAACTGTGGTTAAGACAAGAAATAATAATATATCTACTGATAAAAATTACTTGCCTCCAACAAAATGTTTGCTACATACACGACTGGTAGGAGCTGGTCGCCAATCTTTCCTTTTGTTGTAGGTATCAGCTCTTTTCAAAGCAGAAATCCATTTCTCTCATCGGACCTGATTAGCAGGGAATCTGTCATATTTAACACCCACTTACTTTTCTCTATAATTTGTACAGCCGACAGCACCACAGTTAACTATCATTTTGCGCTTGTTTAATAAATAAATGTAGTATTAAACCCTTACGGCGTAATGGCGGCACGGTGGCGTAGTGGTTAGCACGTCCGCCTCACAGCAAGAAGGCCCGGGTTCGATTCCCGGCCTGGGCGTTTCTGTGTGGAGTTTGCATGTTCTCCCGCTTGTGCGGGTTTCCTCCGGGTGCTCCGGTTTCCCCCGCAATCCAAAGACGTGCACTGTAGGTTAATTGGCCGTTCTAAATTGACCGTAGTTTCTCTCTTGCAGCGGCACTGGAACCCAGTCGTATCGGCACTTGCCTTTCCATTGGATCCTTCCGGTGGCGCCGAGACAGGGGGGGACTTGCTGCTTGGGTAACAGCCTGTCCCTCTACTCCCTACCCAGGCTCTGTGCACTGGGGAGTATCACCAGTCGGGATACTGGCCAGAGCGCAGCCATAGTCCTTCGGGACTGACGGAGGCCTACGCTAAACCCTTACACACGCGTGTGCTGCTGTGTTGGGACCAGAGTGAATGGTTTGTTTTCACCCAATATGGTGGGATGACGTATGCATGACGCCAGCTGCAAAACCTCTATACCACAGTTCCTTTCTCGGCACGCTGTCATATGCTTCTCCAGATCCACAAAGGCTCAATGCAGCTCCTTCTGACCTTCTCTGTACTTCTCTATTAACATCCTCAAAGCAAACACTGCATCTGCGGTGCTCTTTCTTGGCATGAAACCAAACTGTTGTTCACAAATGCCGACCTCTGCCCTTAGTCTAGCTTCCACTATTCTTTCCCATAACTTCATCGTATGGCTCATCAACTTTATCCCTCTGGAGTTGCCGCAACTCTGCACGTCTCCCTTGTTCTTAAAAATGGGCACCATCACTTCTCCTCCATTACTCTGGCATCCTCTCACTCTCTAAAACCTTTTTGAATGTTCTTGTCAGGAAATCTACTGCTACCTCTCCTAGACACTTTCATACCTCCACCAGTATGTCATGAGGACCAACTGCCTTTCACTCTTCATCCTCTTCAATGCCCTCCTCACTTCACCCTTACTAATCTTTGCTACTTCCTGGTCATCAACAGTCACCTCATCTACTATTTATTCTCTCTCATTTTCCTCATTCATCAGCTCTTCAAAGTACTCTTTCCATCTTCCCAGCACACTTCTGTCATCAGTCAATACATTTCCCTCTCTGTCCTTAATCACTCTAACCTGCTGCACGTCCTTCCCATCTCCATTTCTCTGCTGTGCCAACCTGTCTAGATCATTTTCTCCCTCCTTACTGTCCGTCCTGACTGTCCAACCTATACGCCCTCTGTTTGGCCTTTGACATCGTTACCTTCACCTTACGCTGTGTCTCTCTGTACTCCTGTTTACTCGCTCTGGTCCTTTCTATGTCCCGCTTCTTCTGAACTAACCGCTTCCTTTGTACACACTCCTGCACTTCCTCATTCCACCACCAAGTCTCCTTATCTCCTCTCCTTCCAGATGATACACCAAGTATTCTCCTACCAGTCTCCTTGATCACATTAGCTGTGGTTGTCCAGTCATCTGGAAGCACTTCCTGACTACCCAAAGCCTGTTTCAACTCCTCCGTGAAGACAACATGACACTCTTCCTTTTTCAGCTTCCACCACTTTGTCTTCTGCTCTGCCTTTGCCTTCTTCACCTTCCTCACCATCAGCATCATCCTGCACACCACCATCCTATGCTGTTTGGCAACACTCTCACCCACTACTACTTTGCAGTCACTGACTTCCTTCAAATTACATCACCTACACAAGATGTAGTCTACCTGTGTGTTCCTACCTCCGCTTTTATAAGTCACCATATGCTCCTCTCTCTTCTGAAGAAAGTATTCACCACAGCCATTTCCATCCTTTTTGCAAAATCTATCAACATCTGTCCTTCTGCATTCCTGTCCTGGATACCAAACCTGCCCATCACTTCCTCGTCCCCTCTGTTGCCTGCACCAAAATGTCCATTGAAGACTGCACCAATGACCACTCTTTCACCTCTGGGGTTACTCTGCATCACTTCTAACTCACTCCAGAATCTCTCCTTCTCTTCTCGCTCACATCCTGCCTGTGGGGCATAAGCACTAACAACATTGAACATCACACCTTCAATTTCTAACTTGAGACTCATCACTCTGTCTGACACTCTTCATTTCTAGAACATTCCTGACAAACTCCTCCTTCAAGATGACTCCTACTCCATTTCTCTTCCCATCCACACCATGATAAAACAGCTTAAACCCTGCTCCTAAGCTTCTAGCCTTGCTACCTTTCCACCTGGTCTCCTGAACACACAGTATGTCCACCTTCCTCCTCTGCATCATGTCAGCCAGCTCTCTACCTTTTCCTGTCATAGTTCCAACATTCAAAGTCCCTACTCTCAGTCCTAGCCTCATGCCTTTCCTCTTCTCTCTCTACCTACGGACACGCCGCCTGCCTTCTTCGACCAACAGTAGTCCAATTTCCACCAGCACCCTGTTGGATAACAGCCCTGATGGCAGTCGTTGTTAACCCGGGCCTCGACTGATCCGGTATGAAATTTTTTGTTGTGACTTGTATATTTTATTTGGCATTTGTTTTACGTCGGATGCCCTTCCTGATGCAACCCTCTGCATTTATCCAGGCTTGGGACCGGCGTGAGGGCGAGACACTGGCTTGTGCCCCTCCTTCACGGCTGCATTTGTCACCCCTGACGGACATAATAACAGTAATATAAACCTGTGATGTAAAGCTCCTGTTAGAGAAATCGAATTCCACCTTCTTTTCTGACCAATCAAAGCATAGAATGGAAGATTACATGTACCTGGCCGTGGATGTCCCTGCAGTAGCCGGTCTGAAGTCCCTCAACA
>CM045739.1:2395000-2525000 GCA_024760905.1 Plotosus lineatus
ATCACTGGATGATTGTGAAACTATAAATATATTTCACACGTCTCCATTTGATCCGTTCTGGAAGATGCTGGATATAAAATGGTCAATGAAATCAAAACAGATAAAATAAAAATGAGGCAAAGAAGAGAAACTGGCAAAACATTAAATAACATTCACCCTGAAAACAAATGTGGTTGAATCCTAGACGCTGGCTGAGGTCTGTAGCTTAGAAGCTTTATAAATTCTCACTAATTAGCGACTGCTAGCAACATGACAGGTTAGCCAAGTTCAAACCCTCGATTGAGAAACACCTTTGCTTCGTAGAAAATCATAAGCAATAAAATAAAACACTCAATATACAGCATTCGATCAGCCGACTACAGCAACAGCATCTATATTTCTGAAGTAATTTTATTAGCCAGCGAATCAAGCTCGCTAATTCCCAACGTTAGCAGTCGATCCGATTAAACTGAGCGTGATGTTCTTGATGCTGAGGTTCTGGTTGAGATTCGGAAATGTTATTTCTCTCAAAGTGTGATGTTCTGTAGGAATTCAATGGTAATAACAAAGATGGTGGAAATAACGAGGTGTTGAACAGCGAAAACTGAAACGTATGACGCCAACAAGAACGCTATAATGGTGGCTAATGTGTAAAAAAAAAAAAAAAAGCTAATGAAGTGAAACGCGGCGACCACGGGTATGATTTTTTTTTTATTTATACAGATAATTCACTGCACAAATTCATTTTAGTCGTACTGATAAAGCAGTGCTCGAATTTTTTGAAACCACATAATTGTTTTTAGGAAAATTTCTGGTGCATCCATAATAAACACACAGGATTTAAGAATACATGATTGTCTAATCATCTTCTATCCTTTCGGCTTTTTCCCTTTCTTAGGAGTCGCCACAGCGAATCATCTGATTCGCACATTTGATTTGGCATAGGTTTTTACATCGGCTGCCCTTCCTGACACAACCCTTTAACGAGGGACAGAAACACGCTGACGGCTTTGCAGCTCCTCTTTACGAAAGTCAGCAATGGTTCTTTTACATCAATCTCTCACCATAGACAGTGACAGACATGGCCCGCCTTTGATAACCCAGTTAGCTGCACTGCGGGGACAGTGACAACCTTGTGGAGACTTGAACCCCCAACCTTAGGATCAGCGATCCTGCGCCCTATACCACTAGAGCACCACTATCAGCCAAAAATCAATTGTACACTAAAACAAGATAAGAAAAAGGTGGAGAATTTAAAGTCCTATGCAGCTGTCAATCAATCAATCAATCAATCATGTCACTTGGTTTGTGTGTGATTGGCAGGTCTGAGCTTTTGTCACTTCTTTAGCTTTGTTGGCTTTAATTGAAGACAAAAAAGTAATACATTAAGTGTGTTTTTTTGTGTTTACGAGGAGATACGTGCATATTTCATTTCTGGCTAAATCGCACGATGTATATTTCAATCAGCAGATCGCCACGGAAACACAAATATTAAAAATGTACAAAAAAAATTCACTAATATTGAAATTCGGCACACAGGCAGGCGATAAACATGACAAGACACATCAGAAGTTTTCTAGATAAACAATACATTTGTCACAATAATGATGTTTTTATTGCAACACAGAACGCCGTCAAAATATTTCTCATTCAGTGCTCATTTACAACTAAACGCATGTCGGATCTTTTAGGGTTCATGCAAAAATATAGACCGTGATAAATCATCATCAGTCATAAAATATTGTCATTTTCCCCCACCCTGATTGGCCAGAAAGGGGGCCAGGAACCTTACAGCCCCCCCCCCCCCCCAAAAAAAAAGGGATATTAATTTCCTGAATATGAAAATAAAAGCACATGAGTGTGTGTAGGTTTTTCTCAGTGTAGCTGCAACTTAAGGAACAGCACCTTGTTAGGTCTGTTTCTTTGAGATGAGATTTAAGTGTGGAGAGCAGCGAGTAGGCGTGGTTTGAGTCTGTCTCAGTGACGCCCACTCATGAGGCCCCACCTGGTTCCTGCTCTTCATCTCCTCCTCTTCTTCCCTCGAGACCAAATGGCGCCAGTGACGTTTCAGTACAGGCTCCAGTCACGGCGCAGACGAGAGAAGGAGAGTCCCGAGGATGAGGACAGGGACTGGGATGAGGATGAAGAGTCAAAGGGACCCAGCTGCTTTCCACACACGCACTCTCAGTCCATCTTCTCCTTCTGGACCAACCTGGGGGCATCGACGAAGTCACGCCCATTGAAGAGGATGACGCCGGCTGTGACCACGCTCGCCGTTCCCCAGAACAACACGTACGCTAATGTCTCCGTCCATGTCTCACCTGTGGGGCAGAGTTTCAGTCACATTAACACACATCCAACTAAACACCTCATAGTGCTGTGGAATTTTGGACTCTGATTGGTTGGAAGGAGCGGTTTTGTTTTCCCAAATAGTGATAAAAGGATAAAACGTATATAACGAGTTGTACGTACCTGCCATGAGGAGGCAGATAAAACACATGGAGAACGCCACCACCATG
Organism: Plotosus lineatus; assembly: GCA_024760905.1. Taxonomy (NCBI): domain Eukaryota; kingdom Metazoa; phylum Chordata; class Actinopteri; order Siluriformes; family Plotosidae; genus Plotosus; species Plotosus lineatus. The sequence continues at coordinate 2,397,499 of CM045739.1, forward strand.
ATGATTGGCAGCTGGAGGGCAAAATACAAGCATGCTGATTAGAGGACAATTGACTCTTAACAGGGCAGTGTGTGTGTGTGTGTGTGTGTGTGTGTGTGTGTGTGTGTGTGTGTGTGTGTGTGTGTGTCACCGTAAGGAACTTCCAGTCTTTGGTTTCATGGAGAGTGCTGCTCATGTCAGCTTCATCCACAGAGTAATTTCCTAAAAACAGATCGATGGAGTCCTGGACATGAAAGAGAAATAATAAATACAGAGAAAGCAATGTGTGTGTGTGTGTGTGTGTGTGTGTGTGTGTGTGTGTGTGTGTGTGCGAGCGCTGATACCTGTCTGAATCCGTCTGAGAAATTGTTCTTGTAATATCTGATCATTGAGTTCCAGCCGTCCATCACCAACCCCCACTGAGTTCTCTTCCCTGTCCTGAAGACACACACACACAAACAAAAAAACAAAACAAAATAAACAAAAGGGCATACAAAATGTATAACAGTGTACTTGTGTGTATTTGCTTGGTGTGTGTCCTCTCACCGAGTAAAATCTGTCTTGAGGGCCCCAGTTCCAGCATACTGTTTAGCACACGCATTAGCATTATCAGCCCATGCTACACACACACACACACACACACACACACACACAGTGAGTGACAGGAAGAGGAAAAAAAAGACAGAAATGGAGAGGGAGACAGAAAGAGAGAGAGAAACCGGGGGGGGGGGGGACACGACAGAGACACAAAAGCCCAAAGAGCAAGAGACAGTCAGTCAGAGGAAGAGAGACAGAGGTTTTAAACAAACATTTACAGTGCTGGGAGTTAAATATTCACATAAACTGTATTCTACTCACCGTTCTTGTAAATCTTTTCAAAATCATTCTGATCCTCAATCCTCTGTCCCACATGGAGGACACCCATTCTCTACATCCCAACACAAAATCTCCAGATAATTAGCATCGTATTAAAATGTACACCACAAACACATGCAATATCACTACCTTTCTGTTAAGAGGCGTAACCATGGTTACTACTCCACAGTGACTATGCTTCTACATTAACACACAATATTTTATTCCACATCCCACACAACAGTATACTAACGATATGCTAACATCAGCAATGTTGTAGCAACTACAGACAGTCATTCCTTTCTGGCACGATGTCAAAGCAGCGACTATAAACAGTGTTAGCTATTGTACGCTAGTTTCTAGTGAACATGGACCAACACTCAGCGTGTTATGTATGGAGGGTAGAGCTAGATGAGGAACCATATTATGCATGCATCGTGAAAACTGAGGTTATGATATACTTTTCTGAGTTTATACGACCCATGGCAAAAATTATGGAATCACCAGTCTTGGAGGATGTTTGTTCAGTTGTTTAATTTTGCAGAAAACAAGTAGATCACAGACATGACACAAAACTAAAGTCATTTCAAATGGCAACTTTCTGGCTTTAAGAAACACTAAAAGAAATCGAGGGAAAAAATGTGGTTGTCAGTAACAGTTACTTTTTTAGACCAAGTAGTGGGAATAAATTATGGAATCACTCAATTTTGAGGAAACAACTATGGAATCACCCTGTAACTTTCCATTCCCCAAAACGAACAGCTGCATCAGATTAGATCTGCTCCTAAGTCTGCAGCTAAACAGGAGTGATCATTCCTTGGAGAAGATGTTGCACCAAGTGGACTGATGTGAATCATGGCTCCAACACCAGAGATGACAATTGAAACAAAAGAGAGGATTATCAAATTTCTTAAAGAAGGGACATCATGCAATGTTGCAAAAGATGTTGATTGTTCACAGTTAGCAGTGTCTAAAACCTGGACCAAGTGCAAACAACATGGGAAGGTTGTTAAAGGCAAGCATACCGGTAGGAAGGAAGACATCAAAGCGTAAGTGTCGGAGTCGGAGATTTCAGTGTAAACTTTTGCATTTACAGTGATACCTCAGCTCACGAACATAATTGGTTCCCAGAAAGTGTGTGTGAGGCGAAAAGTTCGTCTTCCGAACATTTATTTCCCATAAGAAACCATTAAAATGAGAATAATCCGTTCCCAGGTCCCCATAAAACATAATTTTCTACTAAATAAGCCTTAAAACTACACAAAAATATACCTTATTTTATGTATAATAAATGTCTATTGTATTGTAATTAAAGAAATAAACTGTACTGTATCATAAAGTGGTTTTATTTACCTTTGTGATGGTAGTTGATGGCTTGATGGAATGGAGTGGGAGGAGGAGGGAGGGAGGGACTTACTGTTTGGAAGGAGAGTTTGGAAACACCTACTGTTTGGAAACACCCTTAGCCACACACGCACCCTTAATAGCTTCCTTGTTCTTAAGGATAGTAGCAATGGTAGACTTAGCGTACTGGTACTGGGACGCCGAGTCACACAAACGCACACCTCATTCATGTTTTTCAATGATCTCTGCCTGTGGTGGGGTCTTTTTCGGTCCCATAATAGCAAAAGTACACTCAATATGGTCCAAAATGTCTATCAAACACAAATCACTTCCGCATTCAAAGAAAGGGGTGTGACGAACTGTGACGCCGTGAGCGTGCGTCAGCTTCTCGTGGCCGCCACCGTGGCGCTGTTCGACCGCGTGGTTTGATTCGTCCGCCGAAAACTAGTTCGTCAGCAGAAACAATATGCTCGCAAATTTAATGTTCTTGAGGCGAAAAGTTCGTGAGCTTAAGCGTTCGTCAGCGGAGGTTTTACTGTATTGATCAGTTTTCTTATCCCATTGATTGAAAGGACGTTGGGGATAATTAAATCATTTTTCAAGATGATAATGCATCTTGCCATCGAGCAAAAAGTGTTAAAACATTCCTTGAAGAAGAACACATAAGGTCGTTGTCATGGCCTGCATCAACATCTTTTGCAACATTGCGTGATGATGTCTCTTCTTTAAGAAATTTGATCATCCTCTCCTTTGTTACAATTGTCATCTCTGGTGTTGGAGCCATGATTCAGGTCAGTCCACTTGGTGCAACATCTCTCCAAGGTGTGATCACTGCTGTTTAACTGTAGATCTAATCTGATGCAGGTGTTAGTTTTGGGAATGGAATTTTACAGGGTGATTCCATAATTGTTTCCTCAAAATTGAGTGATTCCATAATTCCCCTGCTTGGACTAACAAAGTAACTGTAACTGATTACGTACCACTTCTTTTTCTTGATTTCTTTTTGTTTTTTGTTAAAGCCAGAAAGTTGCCATTTGAAATGACTTTAATTTTGTGTCATATCTGTGATCTGCTTTTTTTCTGCAAAATTAAACAATTGAATGAACATCCTCCGAGACTGGTGATTCCATAATTTTTGTCAGGGGTCGTATACGGCAAACACACAGCGCCTTCACCTGTAGCTGAGACTGAAGCGATCGCCGGGCAAAAAGACTCTGAACCACATTGGTCCGGTCCAGACAGTCCATACAGTTACTGCGGAACGTCCCCTCCTGCTGAATTTGGATGGTTCCGTCTGCGTCCACCAGGAAGAAACTGTTAAACAGAGTAAACAATCAACTCACCCTACACTGGACACCTTTCGTATCACACTCCTTTTAACCCCCCCCCCCCCCCCCCCACCACCACCACCACCACCATGCTTCAGAGCAACAGACAATACCCGAAGTCATCCTGATGCTCGGCAACGGTGTCCACCAGGATCTGTAGGCGATGCCACCGCATCCTACTGCACTCTTTATGAAAATCAAATGCCACGTACCTACAGAGACAAACCAACACACACATGCACACACACGAATACACACGGACACATGTGAACACTGCTGCTGCTGCTGTTATGAAGCACATTCTTCAACCACTTCCTCACTTGATCATGCCGTTGCCGAGACTCTCCACCATCTTGGCGAAGGCGAGCTCCAGAGGTTTCTCAGACCCTTTCTGATTAATCTGCACATCATATGTTCACAAAATAAATAAAAAATAGCGTGTATACTTGAAGTAGACGATACTGAGAAGTAACATCAGTTGAGACGACGCAGTGGCGTACGCACCAGATTTAAAATGACTTGTCTGCCATAAGTAAAGATCTGCGAGTCAAAATGCCTCTGAAGTCCATCCAGCTATAACCCAAAAATAACATATCATCAGCGCTTCCTTACATGTTACTACACTGAAAATATAACTATATAAATGGTAAAATAACAACATGTACAAAGAGCTCACGTGATTGCCGCTCTTGCTGATCTGCGGTTTGGGTTTGTACTTGAGGTTTGGACGCTGAGACCAGAAGAACGGAATAGATCCACGCGTCTGCAGGAACAGATTGCGTCTCAGATACAGCAGATCACAGTCCGTTCTGAACCTTCATTTTATCCAAGCAGATCTCGGTTCGGGTTTCTGACTCACCTGTATGAACGAAGCCTTGGCGCCGCTGTACTGAACAATCTGCTCAGTCTCCACAAAGTTTGCCGCGTGACCCTCGGAGTCGATCCCTGTAATAAAACAGACGGTGAGCGGATTGTGATATCAGACAATATTCGTGCAGAAAAAACGGATTAAAGCAAGCACCTCGGACGTAGTAGCGAACTCCAGCGCGGAAACAGCTCCTCCTGGAGATCAGGTTCCATTCAAAGATCTTACCGTTGATGCAGCAGGACTTCATAGCGATGACTGAGAGCATTATGGGTTAAGAACGATTTACAACCAAAGGCTTGAAAAACAAGTCAGATGACTGAGATAGATGTTCCAGCTGTGAATTTGGATGTGTGGATATGATGCATAAGTGAACTGTTACAGTACTGAACTAAAATCATGAACGTCAAAAACAATTATGCCAGAATAGCGTCCTAGAATAGTGTCCGGTGCATGTGAGAGTGTGTGTGAGTGTGAGTGAGAGAGAGAGGATACAGCCATGGATAACAGGACAGGAGAATTTGTGCAGCTGGAAATAAACCACAAAGTAAAAAACACAATCTACTCATACAGGAAAGAAATAAACAGCAATTTATTTTTCATACATGATATACAGTGGTACCTTGATTTACGAGCGTCTTTGTAATGAATTTTCCATGATACGAGCTTCAATCCAAAAATCCACCCCATCCAACCAGCAAAATTTTGATTTACGAGCTCTGCTGGGAAAATGGCTTTACCGGGCCGTATTCGTCTGTGATCAGAGAATGCCTTGTACAGTGTTTCTCAATTATTTTCTGTGATGCCCTCTACAGGAAGGAAGGAGGGAAAAAAATAAAAAATTCATGCCCCCCACCAGTGCCCCGCACGCGATTATAAATAGTGTTTACTTCATATTATTTGCTTGGTGCTTTTTCCCTACACCATAAGGATTACAGTGAGAGCGCCACTGCCACCTACTGTAGAGGATGTGCAATTACACTTAATTCTAGTACAGTTGCAAAAAAGCATGTTCTCCAGGGTAATACACCCCCGTCCCCCCGGCATTACATCGTGCTCCACTCTTTGAGAAGCACTGGCCTTGTTGAAGCTCACCATGAACCTTTCCTCACTGGCATTCGTCGATTCAGACTCCAGCAAAACACAAAACTAAACGCTGGAGTCCACTCCGGGGGAGTAACCTCGACGCCTGCCTCAGGCGGTGTCGTATGAGGGGGGGGTGGGGCAAAGCCTTCGGGACCCCCACTCCATGATAGGGGCGAAATCCTGGAGCAACCAGGTCAGGCATGATAGGGTGAGCGACGCGGGCGGTGCAAAGGTGTCGGACACCAGCTGCTTTTGGTCGCCTCGGTTGAATCCGAGGCAGTCGGTCTGGGTCGGCGCATGGAACGTGACTTCCCTGCGGGAAGATACTCACCTGCCTCTGGTATCAAGGGAGCTTAGTCTGCTTGGCGTCGGCGTTGCGGCCCTCTCTGAAGTGCGGACGCCTGGTTCCGACGAGACAAGTGTTGGTGGGTACACCTACTACTGGTCTGGCCGGACCGACGATCTTCACACTAAGGGAATGGCTGTCGCCGTCGCTGATCGATTGGCTCCCTTGGTATCGGAGGTGGTCCCGGTTAACGAGCGTATTATGAAACTGAGGGTGACTCACACAGTGGGGACGCTATCTAGCGTCACAGTGTACGCTCCGACCGGGGTGATTGATCGATCCACGAAGGAAACCTTCTACGACCAGCTCAACTCGGTGGTGTCGGGGGTTCCGGGAAGGGACACTTACGAAATCTCCGCAATACGAAAAGGGCTCTGGAACGGATTGATTTCGTAAGTTGGGCCCGACTGTACATGCATTATTACTATTATGAAATATTTATTGTTTTTACATGTTTATCTTTAATATATTAGGTGAAATATACATGTTTGGTGCAGGTTATACGAGTTTGGGAGGGGGTTGGAACAGATTACAAATGCTCCCCAGCTTACGAACGAGTTAGGTTCCAGACGACCGTTCGTGAGATGAATTTGTTCGTAAGCTGTTACAGGCCATTCTTTAGAGGGGAACGTATATTTAAACCTTGTATAAGTAACCTATATGAGTTTGTACTGTATACGATCTCTCTCTCCGAGTTATTACATAACTGACCACACGGTGTAATGATACTCTTGAGCTCAGTCTAATCGAAAACATATCCTCTCTCTCTTTCTCTCTCTCTCTCTCTCTCTCTCTATATATATATATATATATATATATATATATATATATATATATAAAAAATCATCAGTGCATTATCATTATGTCCTGTGTATAATCTCCTGGTTCCTCTCAAGCACAGCACAGCAGATCTGATCAGATTTCCATAATTTCACTCTTATCCAGTACATTATAATACTGGAGTCAATTTGTTTCTTCTTTGAAACTTTTGGCAGGAGTTCAGAAATGTATCGTTCTGGTTCTCTTCCTGAACTTTGTCAGCCACGCCCCCCTCTGCCAGAGCCTAGTATTAAGTGTAGCTTAGGATAATGTTTAATCATATTTCATATTTATGACATATCTTTCTACAGATTTTATTCAATTTCTATTACTACTTGTTCTTCAATTTCATTTGACTTTCACTCTCGACCTCGGACCGGATGTTCGTATCTCCGGATGTTCATAAAACAAATGTTCATAAGAGGGGGAGCGTCTGTAATTGGTTTTCTATTATTTTCAATGGGAATTTTTGTTTTATCTAACAAACATTTTTACTTATGAGCTCGCCTTCGGAACGGATTAATTTCGTCAGTCAAGGTACCACTGTATTTACCCTGTATTTACCTCCACCACGTTTCCCTGATCTGCCCACCCCTCCACCTGATCAGTACCCCCATCCGAACTGATGTATCCACCCCTCCATCTGATCTCAACATCCTTCCACCTGATCTGTCCAATCCACATCTGTCCAGTTTGCCAGTCAGTCCTGTTTGTCCAGTTGATATTCTCACCCATCTAGCTAGACTGTCCACCTGTCTGTCTGATCTATTCATGCATCTGTCCGATTTGCCCCTGTCTGGCTCTCCCTAAACATAACACACCCATACACATTTACAGGCAGACAGATGTTCATTAGGATGTTTCGGTGTCTTTGTACCTCAGGCTGTGTGCTGAAGTCTCTTAGCAAGTAGCTGTTCCATACAAACCTCTGATCCGCCTAAACAAAAACAAACAAACAAACACACACACACACACACACACACACACACACACACACACACACACACACGTTCAAAAACTGCCTCTGCTCTCCAAACTCAAACTATTACAAAAACAAACACTCTGATACCCCCCCCTCACCCTCTCCAGTAGACTCATCTCCTGAAACTCCGGGCTGGTGTTGGCGAGGCGCTGCAGGGTGTGTGTGAGGTCGTAATCAGTGGCGAAGTAAAATCCGTCTGTGTTCAGGACGTTGTTGATCATAGCGAGGAAGGCCTTATTGTCCTGCATCTAAACCAATAAAATCAATAAACAGTAAAAACAATAACACACAGATGTGTATGCACCTGGTTCCGATATTAAACTCCGCTAGAGTTCCACCCTGAGGCGGTTCCTGACCTGCGTGTCTGTAAGGTGAAGCACCGTCTTCTTGTACGAAATCACGTCAAACTCAACTGCCTTCCACACGGCGTGTCCCAGCAGGTCACCCACTTTCCTCTTCTTGGTGATCACTATGAGGTACATGCCTGAAGCAGCCGGATTAGAGCAGAGTCATTTTCACGGATTAAATCATGATAGCCGCAAACTGGCCTTCTTTTATTGTTCTCTCCTCACCTGCTACTAATCGTATCGTTCCCATGATGCCACATATCGGCCGGGTCACCGCTGAAGGTGGGATGTCCTTCATCCCTACAGCACAGACATGGGAGTAAAGCACGCAAATTATTACGGAAACAATATTACCTGCTGGAGCATCGTCGATACACTCAGGTATCACTAAACTTTACACAAAAGATACGCCTCCTTCATTGTGTCTGAACTATACAGAGGACACACCCCTTCAATTATGTGAAATGTCCATTTCACAATGATTGACAGGGTTATCTTATATTAGCCGGCGAACTTCAGCTAGCTTGTGTTGATTGAAACAATTTAATCTAAACTGTTCATCAGATTAAACCCGATTCAGTTCATTCAGATTAGATGTCCATGTGGATCAGTTTAATTTACATTACACTTGACTAAAGTGATGTCCGATAAGATTTCCCAAAGGTTTCATGTTCTGTAATCAATCTAAACACTCGAGATTACTTTAGATACGACAGCCTTGAAGATTTTTACTTTAGTCAGATTAGATGACAGATTAGAAATCCCTGTAGATTATTTTGTATTCGTTTACATTTATCATCCATGAAGATTGGATTTATTAAGATTAGACATTTCTATACTACTCCTTCACTTCCCCACAGATCAGATTACATTAGTCCTGCCTATAAATTAGATTACACCGGGTTACACATCCCGAATTATTTTTTACAAGAATAATCCCAGTAGGTTTACAGTAATGGGATTAGATAAAATGTCCCACTATAAGTAAAGGAGATTATATTAATCTCTTTAAGGATTAGATTGACATTGGGAGATATACTAGGCCTTCTCAAAAAATTAGCATATTGTGATAAAGTTAATTATTTTCTGTAATGTACTGATAAACATTAAACTTTCATATATTTTAGATTCATTGCACACCAACTGAAATATTTCGGGTCTTTTATTGTTTTAATGCTGATGATTTTTGCATACAGCTCATGAAAACCCAAAATTCCTAACTCAAAAAATGAGCATATCATGTTCAGGGAGTCTAAACGAGCTATGAACCTAATCATCTGAATCAACCAATTAACTCTAAACACCTGCAAAAGATTCCTGAGGCTTTTAAAAACTCCCGGCCTGGTTCATTACTCAAAACCGCAATCATGGGTAAGACTGCCGACCTGACTGCTGTCCAGAAGGCCATCATTGACACCCTCAAGCAAGAGGGTAAGACACAGAAAGAAATCTCTGAGCGAATAGGCTGTTCCCAGAGTGCCGTATCAAGGCATCTCAGTGGGACGTCTGTGGGAAGGAAAAAGTGTGGCAGAAAACGCTGCACAACCAGAAGAGGTGACCGAACCCTGAGGAGAAGGTGTTTTTTGAGAAGGACTAGTATACAGTGGTGCCTTGATTTACGAGTGTCTTTTATAACAAATTTTCCATGATGCGAGATTTGATCCTACCAATAATCTGCCCCATCCAACTAGAAAAATTTTTAATTCACAAGCTCTGCTGGGGAAATGGCTTTTACAGGCCGATTAGCCTCATATTCTTTCGCGTGTATTCCTCCGCGCTCCGAGAAGGCCTTGTGCAGTGATTCTCAATTATTTACTGTGACACCACCTCTAGAAAGAAGAAGAAAAAAAAACAATTCACACTCGTCTCTGTACAGTCTGTGTGTGCACGCGCCTCGTCTGTCTCTGTACACGCTGTGTGCGCGCCTCGTCTCTGTACAGCGCGCGCTCGCCCCCCGCCTCTGTACAGCGCGCGCTCGCCCCCCGCCTCTGTACAGCGCGCGCTCGCCCCCCGCCTCTGTACAGCGCGCGCTCGCCCCCCGCCTCTGTACAGCGCGCGCCCCGCCTCTGTACAGCTGCGCTACCCCCGCCTCTGTACACAGCCTTGGCGCCCGCCTCTGTACAGCGCGCTCGCCCCCGCCTCTGTACAGCGCTCGCCCCCCCGCTCTGTACAGCGCGCACTTTCGCCTCTGTACAGCGCGCCGGTCTCTGTACAGCGCCATCCGGTCTCTGTACAGCGCAGCGCGCCGGTCTCTCTGTACAGCGCGCGCCCCGGTCTCTGTACAGCGCGCGCGCCCCGGTCTCTGTACAGCGCGCGCGCCCCGGTCTCTGTACAGCGCGCGCGCCCCGGTCTCTGTACAGCGCGCGCGCCCCGGTCTCTGTACAGCGCGCGCGCCCCGGTCTCTGTACAGCGCGCGCGCCCCGGTCTCTGTACAGCGCGCGCGCCCCGGTCTCTGTACAGCCTGGCGCGCCCGGTCTCTGTACAGCGCCACGCCCGGTCTCTGTACAGCAGCGCGCCCGGTCTCTGTACAGCGCGCGCGCCCCGGTCTCTGTACAGCGCGCGCGCCTCGGTCTCTGTACAGCGCGCGCGCCTCGTCTCTGTACAGCGCGCGCCTCGTCTCTGTACAGCGCGCGCCTCGTCTCTGTACAGCGCGCGCCCCGCCTCTGTACCGTGTGTGTGTGTGTGTTTGTGTGTGTGTGTATGTGCGCGCCTAGTCTCTGTATCGTGTGTGCACCTCGTCTCTGTACCGTGTGTGTGTGTGTGTGTGCACCTCGTCTCTGTACCGTGTGTGTGTGTGTGTGTGTGTGCACCTCGTCTCTGTACCGTGTGTGTGTGTGTGTGTGCACCTCGTCTCTGTACCGTGTGTGTGTGTGTGTGTGTGTGTGTGCACCTCGTCTCTGTACCGTGTGTGTGTGTGTGTGTGCACCTCGTCTCTGTACCGTGTGTGTGTGTGTGTGTGTGCACCTCGTCTCTGTACCGTGTGTGTGTGTGTGTGTGTGTGCACCTCGTCTCTGTACCGTGTGTGTGTATGTGCGCGCCTAGTCTCTGTATCGTGTGTGTGTGTGTGTGTGTGTGTGTGTGTGTGTGTGCGTGCGCGCGCGCGCCTTGTCTCTGTACAGTCTGTGTGCGCGCCCCGCCTCTGTACAGTCTGTGTGCGCGCGCCCCGCCTCTGTACAGTCTGTGTGCGCGCGCCCCGCCTCTGTACAGTCTGTGTGCCTTGGCGCCCGCCTCTGTACAGTCTGTGTGCGCGCGCCCCGCCTCTGTACAGTCTGTGTGCGCGCGCCCCGCCTCTGTACAGTCTGTGTGCGCGCGCCCCGCCTCTGTACAGTCTGTGTGCGCGCGCCCCGCCTCTGTACAGTCTGTGTGCGCGCGCCCCGCCTCTGTACAGTCTGTGTGCGCGCGCCCCGTCTCTGTACAGTCTGTGTGCGCGCGCCTCGTCTCTGTACAGTCTGTGTGCGCGCGCCTCGTCTCTGTACAGTCTGCGCGCGCGCCCCGCCTCTGTACAGTCTGTGTGCGCTGCGCCCGCCTCTGTACAGTCTGTGTGCGCGCGCCCGCCTCTGTACAGTCTGTGTGCCTTGCGCCCGCCTCTGTACAGTCTGTGTGCGCGCCCCGTCTCTGTACAGTCTGTGTGCGCGCCCGTCTCTGTACAGTCTGTGTCTGCGCCCCGTCTCTGTACAGTCTGTGTCTGTAGCGCCTCGTCTCTGTACAGTCTGTGTGCGCGCCTGCGTCTCTGTACAGTCTGTGTCTGTGGCGCCTCGTCTCTGTACAGTCTGTGTCTTGCGCCTGCGTCTCTGTACAGTCTCTTGGCATCGCCTCTGTACCGTGTGTGTGTGTGTGTGTGTGTATGTGCGCGCCTAGTCTCTGTACCGTGTGTGTGTGTGTGTGCACCTCGTCTCTGTACCGTGTGTGTGTGTGTGTGCACCTCGTCTCTGTACCGTGTGTGTGTGTGTGTGCACCTCGTCTCTGTACCGTGTGTGTGTGTGTGTGCACCTCGTCTCTGTACCGTGTGTGTGTGTGCCCCTCGTCTCTGTACCGTGTGTGTGTGTGCGCGCGCCTTGTCTCTGTACAGTCTGTGTGCGCGCCCCCCGCCTCTGTACAGCGCGCGCCCCCCGCCTCTGTACAGCGCGCGCCCGCGCCCCGCCTCTGTACAGCGCGCGCCCGCGCCCCGCCTCTGTACAGCGCGCGCCCGCGCCCCGCCTCTGTACAGCGCGCGCCCGCGCCCCGCCTCTGTACAGCGCGCGCCCGCGCCCCGCCTCTGTACAGCGCGCCCAGCGCTTCGCCTCTGTACAGCGCCCAGCGCCCGCCTCTGTACAGCGCGCGCCCGCGCCCCGCCTCTGTACAGCGCGCGCCCGCGCCCCGCCTCTGTACAGCGCGCGCCCGCGCCCCGCCTCTGTACAGCGCGCGCCAGCTTCGCCTCTGTACAGCGCCGCCAGCTTCGCTCTGTACAGCGCGCCCGCTTCCTCTGTACAGCGCGCCCAGCATCCGCCTCTGTACAGCGCGCCAGCCGCCTCTGTACAGCACGCACCCCGCCTCTGTACCGTGTGTGTGTGTGTGTGTGTGTGTGTATGTACGCGCCTAGTCTCTGTATCGTGTGTGCACCTCGTCTCTGTACCGTGTGTGTGTATGTGCGCGCCTAGTCTCTGTATCGTGTGCGTGTGTGCGCACCTCGTCTCTGTACCGTGTGTGTGTGTGTGTGTGTGCGCGCGCGCCTTGTCTTTGTACTGTGTGTGTGCGCGCCTCGTCTCAGTACCTCGTTAAGGTTGGGGGTTTGTGTCCCACTCTCCACAAGGTCATACATGGCAACAGCAAACTATACTTTTTGCGTAACTTTAGCGTGTGAGGAGGATTCCCATTTAAACTTATTCTTAACATCCTTATCTATTTCTGACACGCGGGATTCTTCTTCGTTCTTTAAAGTTCGCACCATTTTAAACACAATATGCTGCAAATTTGCATTGAGCCGAGTCACTTTACATGAAGCTTAAAACAGCCAATCAACGAGCGGCTAACAATATGTGTGGCGCTCCACCGAAAGTAGGCACTTGAAGCAAGTTCACTTGCTTGTGCTTGAGACAAAGTGCGGCTTATCCTGTCTTCCGGGCGTTCAAGTGAGCAAGGATGCCGTTGAATACTTGTTTAGTACTCAACCTGCACTGATGTGAATCACCAGCAGAGCGGAGAGTTCTCGTTCTTTTCTGGAATTGGGTTTTCATTCATTTTACATCTCTCTTTGCTTTCTCTAATTTCAGTAACTGAGTATGCATGGTAGGTTGCACCAATCAGAGCAGACAAACACCTCTAACGTATACACACAAACACACACACACACACACACACACACACACACACAAAGTTCAACGGATTTATACAAATTAGAAAAATTGTTCATTCAGACTTGGGAAAACCGGAATTTCCAGCATGTGTCGGAAAACTTGCACCCATCCATTTTGACTCATGAGATCGCTGACATAAAACCTGTCTGACAAGGTGAGGTAGGCCATACTGAACACACATCACGCCACGATCCAGTGAGCTTCAAGAGCAAACAAGAGGGAAGATTATAGAGATGTCTCAGTCTGTGAAAGGATACAAAGTCATTGGTAAATCTTTGGGACTCCAGCAGACCACTATCTATAAATGGACAAGGCATGGCACAGTGGTGACCCTTACCAGGAGTAGCCGACCTAGCAAAATTACTCCCAGAGTACGGCGCAGACTAACCGGATAAGTCACAAAGGATCCAAAAACCTCTTCGAAGCATCTCCAAGCCTCAATTGCCTCCGTTAATGTCAATGTTCATGACTCCACCATCAGAAAGACATGAGGAAAAAATGGCATCCATGAAAGGGTTCTGAGGCGAAATCCACTGTTGACAAAAAAATATCAAGGCACGACTCACTTTTGCCAAGAATCATCTTGATCATCACCAAAGCTTTTGGGGAAAATGTCCTCTGGACTGATGAAACTAAAGTTTAACTTTTTGGGAGAAATGCATCTCGTTACATCTGGCACAAAAGCAACACTGCATTTGATCAAAAGAACATTGTACCAACAGTGAAACAGGGTGGTGGAAGTGTGATGATCTGGGCCTGCTTTGCTGCTTCAGGACCTGGGCAACCTGTCATGATTGATGGACTCATGAATTCTACTCGCTACCAAGAAATCCTGGTGAAGAATGTTTGTCCACCAGTTCGAGACCTCAAGCTAAAGCGCACCTGGGTTCTGCAGCTAGACAATGATCCGAAGCACCCCAGCAAGTCCACTTCTGAATGGCTAAAAAAGAACAAAATGAGGGTTTTGGAGTGGTCTCGTCAAAGTCTTAACCTAAATGTTATGGAGATGCTGTGGCATGAACTTAAAAAGGCCGTTCATGCCTGAAAACCATTCAGTCTGGTTGATCTGGAACAATTCTGCAGAGAAGAGTGGGCCAGAATCTCATCATAGCAATATGAAAGACGCATCGCGTCTTATCGTAAACGCTTGACTGCAGTTATTGCTGCAAAAGGTGATTCAACCAGTTATTAGGTTTAGGGGCAATTTCTTATTCACACGGGCCCTTGTAGGTTCAGATGGGTTTTTTCCTTAATAAATTCAATTGGCACTGAAAACAGCATTTTGTGTTTACTTGCGTTTTATATTTGTATAATATTTAGGTTTGTTTGATCTGAAATGGATGACAGTGACGAACGTGCTTAAAATGTCAAATTGGTAAGGGGGCAAAAACGTTTGCACAGCACTGTATATCTCTTAATACAGTATTGTAATCATATATGCCTGTAGATCAGATTACATGAGCCATCCTTGTAGATTAGACTGAATTGGACATGTATTTGAAATTTAAATAAATAAATAAATAAAAAACTCAGCAGGGCCTGATGTCCTACCTATCAGGGTCATCTCTGTGGACACTCGGTCAATAGCGAGGACTTCATTAGCGCCATCATCACATGCCTGAATGTAGAACTTCTCAGGTGCTGTGTGTCTAGGGGGAAAGAGACATAAGGGACAGGACGAGAGCTTTCATGAAACATTACCGATGCTGACCATCGGCAGGGACTCATTCAGTCGGGTTCATCCTGATTTTCACATAGGGGTAAACACATGAGTCCACTTTTAAACGAGTTCCTAGATTACCCACAATGCCATTCATCTACCAGCTGACTGCCCTGTGATGGAATTTCACCTCCATAAACACAGCCATGCAGCACAGCTTGAATCATCTGGTAGGTTGCAAGTGACTCAAGTTGAGTCCCTGTCGGCATAAATCTGCAATGCATTATGGGGTTTCACGCTCCACGTTTTCTTTTTGAAGACAGAATAGCAAAACATGACCATTTTGCTGAATGATTATGTCATCGTTTTATTCCTCACTATAACTGCACGAACAAGATCCTCCAGGTACACCAGATCAGGAACAACCATCAAATTATTATCAGAAACATCCCATAATAATTATTTTAATGTAATCGAATTTATAGCTCTCAGGAAAATGTGGTTGTCTTTTCACAGAGTAATAAAACCTCCTCATACAGAAACATATGGATTGGTTTATTTAACATTTGATCTCCACAATATCTACAATCCTAAAGTTTATTCATAATCAGACACAAAACTGTGGCTGTGTGAAAATAAAAAAGTATTTGCTTTATAAGAACCTTTGTGTTGTTCTTATAGACTTTCTGTTGCTCCTCAGATCATGAGTAGCTTGTTTCTGAGGTAAACTCTAGTATGAATGATAATTAATGTATAAAACATTTCTGTAATCATCCAGATATCCGCCTCAATACCTGAAATTCTTCTTTTGCTTTAACCCTTTAAACCCCGTTAACATTAGCATGGCTGTACAGCGTTACATAGAAATTAACTTCTTTTCTAGCAGACCAAATGACACCAAGTGTCACTTCGAAAATATAAAGATAAATAAATTTCGTATAAACGTGAGAACACCAAAACGATACGCTGCAGTTTAAATTTATAAAGCAGTAACAGTTAGTTGTGAGGCTAAAATAAACACTTACAAACTGAAGCTGCTGTAGGTGGTCGCCATTTTGCTAGTACTGAAGCCCCGCCCATCGTGACGTGGCACTAGTTAGATAGATAGATAGATACTGTACACAGCTTTATTGATCTCACAGTGGAGGAATTCACTGTTCCGGGCTCTCGAAGTACCACCAGTAGGGGGTGCAAAAGAGATTAGAAAGGTGCATCATTTCATAAAAATCAAATATAAAAAATAATAAAGAATAAAACTTTGTAGACTGGCTATATACAAATATACAAGTATCTTTGAGGGCAGAGTAGATAGATGGATATGGTTCACAGTCACAGAAGGTAGATGTGGTTGATTACAGGGGATTATTGCACAGGATTTTATTTGTTTGATTGTTTGTTTTTTTATTGCACAGAATTGGTTTCTTCACAGACAATTACAAAGTGGCATTGTACAGTCTGACAGCGGTGGGGATGACAGACCTGCGGTAGCGCTTCTTCCTGCACTGAGGATGTCTCAGTCATCCACTGAAGGAGCTGCTCAGCTTCTCTACAGACTGGTGCAGTGGGTGAGAGCTGTTGTCCATGATGGATGTGTGCTCGGCTACCATCCTCCTCTCACCAATCATCAGCTCTTCAAAATACTCTTTCCATCTTCCCAGCACACTTCTGTCATCAGTCAATACATTTCCCTCTCTGTCCTTAATCACTCTAACTTGCTACACATCCTTCCCATCTCTATTTCTCTGCTGTGCCAACCTATATAAATCATTTTCTCCCTCTTTACTTTCCAACCGAGCATACAAGTCATCATACGCCCTCTGTTTGGCCTTTGAGACCGCTACCTTTGCCTTACGCTTTGTCTCCCTGTATGCCTGTTTACTCTCTTCGGTCCTCTCAATGTCCCACTTCTTCTTAGCTAACCTCTTCCTTTGTCCACACTCCTGCACTTCCTCATTCCACCACCAAGTCTCCTTATCTACTCTCCTTCCAGATGACCCACCAAGTAGTCTCTTTCCGGTCTCCCTGATCACATTTGCTGTAGTTGTCCAGTCATCTGGAAGCACTTCCTGACCACCCAAAGCCTGTTTCAACTCCTCCTTGAAGACAACACGACACTCTTCCTTTTTCAGCTTCCACCACTTTGTCTTTTGCTCTGCCTTTGCCTTCTTCACCTTCCTCACCATCAGCGTCATCCTGCACACCACCATCCTATGCTGTTTGGCAACACTCTCACCTGCTACTACTTTGCAGTCACTGACTTCCTTCAAATTACATTGCCTGCACAAGATGTAGTCTACCTGTGTGCTCCTACCTCCGCTTTTATAAGTCACCCTATGCTCCTGTTTCTTCTGGAAGAAAGTATTTACCACAACCATTTCCATCATTTTTGCAAAATCTACCAACATATGTCCTTCTGTTTTCTTGTCCTGGATACCAAACCTGCCCATCACTTCCTCGTCCCCTCTATTGCCTGCACCAACATGTCCATTGAAGTCTGCACCATTGACCACTCTTTCACCTCTGGGTGTACTCTGCATCACTTCATCTAACTCACTCCAGAATCTCTCCTTCTAGCTCACATCCTGTCTGTGGGGCATAAGCACTAACAACATTGAACATCACACCTTCAATTTCTAACTTGAGACTCATCACTCTGTCTGACACTCTTTTCACTTCTAGAACATTCCTGACAAACTCGACAAACTCCTCCTTCAAGATGACTCCTACTCCATTTCTCTTCCCATCCACACCATGATAAAACAGTTTAAACCCTGCTCCTAAACTTCTCGCCTTGCTCCCTTTCCACCTGGTCTCCTGAACACACAGTATGTCCACCTTCCTCCTCTGCATCATGTCAGCCAGCTCTCTACCTTTTCCTGCCATAGTTCCAACATTCAAAGTCCCTACTCTCAGTCCTAGACTCATGCCTTTCCTCTTTTCTCTCTGCCTACGGACACGCCTCCCGCCTTTCTTTCTTCGACATCTTCGAACAACAGTAGTCCAATTTCCACCAGCACCCTTTTGGTTGACAGCACTGATGGCGGTCGTTGTTAACCCGGGCCTCGACCGATCCGGTATGGCATTCTTTGTAATGACTCACATATTTTATTTGGCATTTGTTTTACACCGGATGCCCTTCCTGACGCAACCCTCTGCATTTATCTGGGCTTGGGACCGGCGTGAGGGAGAGACACTGGTTTGTGCCCCCCCCCCCCCCCCCCCCTCACGGCTGCATTCTTTTTATTCTTAAAATGTGTGAAGATTAAAATGTTATTTTTCAATCTACAGACAAAAACCAAATTGTATTGACATTTTCTCTTAGTTTATTTAGATTTCTTTTTGCGAATTATTTTTGTAAAAATCACAATTCAAATTTTTTTTAACGTAAACATTGAAAACCTGAACTATAATCTTCATAGGCGCACACATTTACTATTATTATTTATAGACATGAAAAATCTTCAACCCACAGACCAGCTGATTGCCAAAACTTGGAACGCGCTTCCTGTCACATACCAAACACTGCAGCGTGTGAGTCGTGCCGTATTGATCATGTTTGGCTCCACATGTGCACGTGAGCAATCCTTCTCAAACGTGAAAAACATCAAGACCAACCTGTGGTCGTGTTTAACAGATGGAAGCCTGAACATCCCGATGAAACTGAACCTCAGCACATATCAACCAGACGAGAACACCATCAGCAAAACCATGCAGCACCAGAAGTCGCATTAATAAAAAGTACTTTCCTTATTAATAAATAACTTTGTTATAACAATGTTGTTTGAAATAAATTCAGTTGTATTATACTCTCGAATTGTTGGTCTTCTTTTTCCATTTAGTTGTATTCAGTATTAAAAACTATGGCTCTCAGAGGATTAGACTTTAAAATATGTGCCTCTCTTTGTCAAAAAGGTTCCCGACCACTTTTTTGGAGAGTGGGACTCGAACCCCCAACTTTAGGATCTGCAATCCAGAACCCTATACCACCAGGCCGCCAATGCGCTCATAATAAATAATACATTTATTTTTGTAAAATATATTTTCAATGATATTTTCAAATTTCCATGGTTGGAATTTACTGGTTTTATGTTATTAAGTTAATAATGTGACTGAGCATACTGGTGTTGAATCAAAAATTTTAATCATGTCACGTAAAATTCTACAATAATATAATGTTGCATAAAACATCTCAAATGAGTCAATTTAAGATTCAGTTTAAAACATATAACTAAAAACATGAAGCTAATTTTTTTGAAGTATTAAATAATTTTTAGAGCAGTAACTGTTGACCAACCAGATTTTATTGTACTGCAAGTATATTTACAATAAAAAAGGTATCTGTTGTATTCGTCATCTTCCGTAGGTCATAAAATTATGTCTTCTGTATATTTATTATTCTTTTTTTTATTATGCCAGGCCTGTCAGTACACAATTCACAGAACATCAATATAACTTGAGTTCAGATTTTATTAAAAAAAAAAAAAAAATCAAAGCACAAAAAAAGTCAGAAAAATACCAGACATTTTATTAAATAAATAATGACAGGAAATCTTCATTCATTAGTTCATTTTCTAAACTGCTTAATTGTAATCAGGGTCCTGAGGAGACTGGTGCCCATCTCAGCCAGGTGGGGTCTTACTCCCAGTTCCCATCGCAGACATCTTGTTCCTTGATGCTTTCATAAAAGTTGAAAAACGTTACAAAATGAAGAAAGCAAACAGCCCTATGAATACCCTTTAAAACAAGGGGATAGCATTTTAGACGTTTAAATACAAATAATGCTTAAAAAAAATTCTAAAGGAAATGAAAGGTCAGCTCGGTGGCTTGGTGCTGCCCTGTGGAGGCCGGTGTGTGTACTTCAGGCTGGTGCTGGGCTGACGCCGGAGGAGTGTGTCGCCCTGATCGATGTCTTTTGGCTCGTCGTAGACGGTGGAGATGAGGAAATCAGGCCGAGGTTTTTTCAGCGGTTGGAAGGAGCTGAGCTTTTCCCCGTGATACCTACAGAGAAAAACAGGTGGGTTAAAAAAACACCAAATTTATTACAGTAAATAACTAATCCATAGATCATTAGCATAAGAGTTTACAGAATAAAGTGTGCACTCACCCGAAGCCTCTCTTACACCTGGGATCCTGTCCTTCATTCTCTAAAGCTTCAGAAATCCCTGAGCGAGAGCGCCCGAGTCCCTCGCCATCTTTCCAGCCCTGTTTCTCCATCACACGCCGCCCAACACCCTAAAACACACACATATGATAATACAGCAATCAGCATTTGGCCTATCATCCACATCCAGAGTGCACGACTTTGAGTCCTGTCAATACAAGGCCAAACCCTAACCATCTGAGGACTCACGTATACAAAGAATTCCAAGTCTGGAATGATAGACACCTACATAGTAATGAAGCTGCGGGTTACTATAGAAACAGCGGTACAAGAAAAAAGATGGTGGCAACTATGACAGGGACCCACCCGTTGTGTCGGCATAAACAGATTATTGTAAGGTTATGAAAATTCAATGACTTTTCAATGATTAGATGAAAGAACGTATTCAGGTGATGACCTCCTTCATCTTTGCTCATAAATCAACCAATATGTCACACACTGTGCCTTTAAACTAAAGTGGAAGAAATTAACAGCTTGTTTTTCTGGTTTTCTGGCAACCTGACACTTCCGAAAATTGTGTTCACCTTGGTAAATTTCTCGAAGCCGCCGAATTTCTGCCGGCAGATCTGCGGCCGCTCGGCTCCGTCCCTCAGACGCGTCTCATAGCGCATGCGTACATAGTCTCGGGAGTCCATGTCTCCTCCGTCTGATCATCAGCCACAGCGTAACCACGGCAACATGAGATAAACACAACACAGCATTACATAATATTTGAATGACCCTTCAGAAGAACTCGGAGTTGAACCGGGTTATACACCAAAGCTAAAGGAAGTCAAATTCTTGATGAGCCACAATGTACCTTCATCATAGTAGACACTCATGTCGACGTCCCAGTCGTCTGCCGTCTGCTCATCAAAATCTACAGGAGACAAAAATAAATCACGAGTATGAAAAACACGAAGCGTGAGCTGTTCTCATCAAAGTCGATGAATGAACTGCAGTATAATTGCATCACTAATCAGTCTCACGGAGCACTTCCTGTCCCGCCCCAAGTGAAGGTGGAGCTACTCTGGAGTCAATTTAAAAAACATCTGTAACTATTTAATAAAGTGAATAATTCGGTTAATTACAGAAGCTTTGATATGGTGAGAAAAATAATCACAGTAGGGTTTTTTAAAGCTATGAATTATTTGTATTTATTTATAATTTTAAAAAGCTATTTGAATAAATTAGCTATTTAAATGAGGATATCTCTCAGGAACGACACAGCAGCGCACTGGCACGTCTGCCTCACAGCAAGAAGGTCGCAGCTTCGATTCCTGGGCTCGCGATGTTTCCGAGTGGAGTTAGCAGGTTCTTCTCGTACTTGTGTGGGTTTTGCGCGGGATTCCGGTTTCCTCCCACAGTCCAAGAACATACACAGTAGGAATACTGGCTGTTCCAAATGACCCCTTGGTGTGAGTGTGTGTGAATGGTTGTATGTACGTTGCCCTGTGATGGCCTGGCGAGCTGTTTAGAGTGTACACCACCCTCACCTGGCACCGGCTGAGATAGGCTCCAACCTCCTCACAACCCTGATTAGGATTAAGTGGTTGAATGAATTCTCTCTGTGGTGCTGATCGGTGTTTATGTAAATGAATAGTGCGTTTAGTGTGTGTGAGAGGTGATGTGAATGCAGATGTGAAGTGTGGAGACTCACCGCCTTCCTCCTCCTGCCAGTACTGCGCGTCAGTGTAGAAGACGAGGCCTGACCCTCCCTTCTCCCACTTCAGCTCGATCTCCTCCTCGAACAGGCGCTCTTTCGATCTCTCCTGAGACGTCACATCCTCGTGCAGAGCTTCGTGGCGTTCCCATTCTTCACACAGATCATCATCCTGACACACCCCCACACCACAGACAGTTCAGGGGTAAGTATCATGTACAACACAATCATCAAACCTTTCATCCTCAATTATTTATTAGATTTTTGTCATTGCATGAAAATGACTCACATCATCTTGCCCGGACTGCTCGTCTTCGTCCTTCTGCTCCTCTTCTACCACTGAACCGTCACCCTTGATTGGCTGTTCCTCATCCTCGTGCGCTCCATCACTGGTCATCTCTACACCTTTGGGTGAAGCGACACCCCCTGGCCCACAGATTTCCACCCCTCCCGCAGTGAATACACTCTCCTCGCTCGCCATCACTACGGTCGTCTTGTAGTGGTAGGGGACGTTGCCATAACGACGGTGCGAGCCTGTCTTGGGGAAGGTCAGGCCAAGTTTGCGAATGAGGCGCTGAGGGAAACGGCAGGCCTGGATGAGCTGCAGGAAAACACTGACCGGCGTGCCGACGTTACCGGCCGGCATGAGCGCTGGCGGATTCAACTCAGGCAGGGCACGGAGATCAGCTTTCGTGAAATGCTCTGTTTGTGCCGTAGGACGCCTTAGCTCCGCCTTCGTCTTATATTGAAATGCATCTGTGGTGGGAAAACAAACACAGTGTGAGACGTCAATGAAATATACATAAAAATTATGAACAGAATCGGTGACAAAGGACAGCCTTGGTGGACTCCACCCCTCTTCTGAAACGAATTCGACCTGTTGTTCCCAATACGGATCAAACTTTGGCGCCGGTGATACAGCCATCAAATGGCTCATAGCAACGGGTCCGGAACACGCTCCACAAGATAGCCTGAGGAACAAGATCGAAAGCCTCCTCCAAATCCACAGAACACATGTAGACAGATTGAGCAAACTTCCATTGTCCCTCCAAGATCCCGTTGAACATAGAGAAGAGTGCCACGGCCAGGACGAAAACCACATTGTATCTCGTGAATCCAAGGTTCAACTATCGGTCAGATCCTCCTCCTTGGAGGGTGTGTTGGTGGGATTCAGGAGGTCCTCAAAGTATTCTTTCCACCTCTCGACAACATCCCCGGTCGAAGTGAGCAGCTCACCACTTCCACTGTACTGTAAACAGTATTTGTGGAGAACTGCTTCCCCCTTGTAAGGTGTTGGATGGTGGTCCAGAACCTTTTTTGAGGCCAACCAATAATCGCTCTACAGGCACTCACCGAACTCCTCCCACGCTTGAAATTTTGCACCGGTGACAGCTTTGGTTGCAGCACGTTTGGCCTGCCAGTACCTGTCTGCTGCCTCGGGAGTTCTACTGGCCAGTAAGACTCGATAGGCCTCTTTTTTTCAGCTGGACAGCCCCCTTCACTGCAGGTGTCCACCACCGGGTTCGGGTGTCCACCACCGGGTTCGGGTGTCCACCACCGGGTTCGGGGTTACTGCTACGACAAGCATGGACAACCTTCCGACCGCAGCTATGGTCTACCACCTCAGCAATGGAGGCACGAAACATGGCCCATTCAGATTCTATGCCACCCGCCTCCTTTGGAACATCGTTGTTGCTCTGCCAGAGGTGGGAGTTAAAGGACTCTCTGAAGAGTGAAGAGCACAGAAGTCCAACAACGAAACACCATTCAGGTTCAGACCGGAGAGGCCATACCTACCGATCATACCCTTCCAGGTCACCCTATCGTTGCCCACATGAGCGTTGAAGTCTCCCAGGACAATGAGTGAGTCTCCCGAGGTAGCGTTCTCCAACACACTCCCCTAAAGACTCCAAGAAAGGTGAGTACTCTGAAACTGGCATTTGGTGCATAAGCACAAACAACAGTCAAGACCTGTCCTCCCACCCAAAGGAGGAGGGAAGCTACCCTTTCGTCAACCAGGGAGAGCCCCAACATGTGGGCACCGAGACGGGGTAACAAGGACGCCCACAACCGCTCACCGCCTCTCCCCATGAGCAACTCCAGAATGGAACAAGGTCCAGCCTCTCTCAAGATGGGTGGTTCCAGAGCCCAAGCTATGTGTTGAGGTGAGTCCGACCATATCTCTGGTATCTCTTCACCTCACACACCAGCTCAGGTTCCTTCCTCACGAGAGAGGGAACATATATACATATACATATAGACATATATACATATACATATATACACACACACATATACATATATACACACACACACACACACACACACATCCTAAACAGATACTTATAATTATTATATCAGTTGATCAAAGCACCACCTTATACCTCAAAACCACTGGAACTTTTATTTTTATGATTTTGACTAAAACTTTAGTAATTGCTTTATAATAAACCCTATTTTCAGACTATTTTGAATCATGTTATAAATCACGTGTCAAAAAACGTTTCATATTCCAAATAATTACATAAGTCTGCAAGGTCCAAAATACAAACGACCATGTTACCGACACAGGCGACCATATTAACTTGCCTCTGACACACATTAACGCCAGTCTCGCTGGGCTTCCTGGACTATAGTTTAAGGTTTTGTGTTTTTATTTTCCCCCGAATTTATTCATATCCAATTCCCATTGCCCTGCCTTCTCGATCACACAATCACCAATCTACCACCGCCAATCAGGGAAGATCGAAAGCACGCACACACCCCGTGACATGCAACGCTATCCCACCTGCCTCTTTTCAAACTGCGGTGCATGCGTACAGTATTTGAATGTGGGTTTAACACGTCTGGACGATGAGTTTTTCTTCCACATCATTGCGCCTGGAGGAAAAGTGCTGTCCGCCCCCTCATATGAAAGAGCTCACAGAAGCTCGTGATTGGACGGCGATCACTGTGAGTGACAGGGAAGTGAGTGTAAATTACAGATTACTGTATTCATTGTTTCCTCAGTGGACCGGGAACTCAGTTGGATAGGAGACAAGCATGATGGATGATTTTAACATGCAGGATTGGGTTCAAAGCCCAGTGCGCTTATTTTAACTATCTTACAGCCACTAAACCGGATTTATATTTGTCGTCTTGATGAATCTGTAGTAGTCCATCCAAATAGAAATAATAAAACTGACAGTCAAGCCAGTCGTAGTTTTATCGTCTGAAAGTGAAGTTAAACTTTAGTGAAGTTAAAATTAAAGTCATTTCTGTGACAGTTAACGTAGTGATAGTCTAGTGGTTAAGGCGCAGGATCGCTGATCCTAAGGTTGGGGGTTCGAGTCCCCACAGAGCATGAACTGGGTTATCAAAGGCAGTCCATGTCTCTCACTGTCTATGGTGAGAGGTTGATGAACCATTGCTGACTTTCGTAAAGAGGAGCTGCAAAGCCGTCAGCGTGTTTCTACGACCTGAAGAGGGATGGGCACCGCCAGGCCAACCTGGAGAGGGATGGGCACCGCCAGGCCAAATCAGCCCAAGTCTTACACCGACATCAGTCTTCAGTATTGAAGTTGTTTGGTTTACGAAGAAGAAGAAGAAGAAGGTTTTAAAGTACAAAAGCGAGCTCCGAAATCTCCAGAATTGCACCGCAAAATGAGCCCCCCCCCCCGGAACAAAGAGCCCGTCGCAAATCAACCCAGAAAAATCGGATTTGCACATTTCCGAGCCGGAAATCAACATTGCCCCGCCCACAGCTGCTTGTCTCGCTCTTTCTGAAAATTCATCTGTAATGATCACATGTCCGAGTTACTGATTGTATCGTTAATGAATCGCGGGTGCGTATATGAGGCGGGTTGAGACTCACCGGTGTGAACAGACACTTTAATCCTCCGGATCAGACACCGCTTCATGAACCAGTTTCCCTGGGAGTCGATCCAGTGATTTCCGCTGTACATCCTCACGAACCTCTGCGCTTCTGTCCCCTTCACACAGACTACACAACAACACGAACCTCCAGCTTTACTCTCATCCTCCCCTGCACCACCACCACCACCACCCTCCTCCTCCTCCACCTCCGTCCTTTTCTCTCGCTTCATATTCTCTGGATTTCTTCTCACTTCCGGTCTGTGTCGGTAATGAAAACACAAAAATCCTCCGCTTTCTATAAACTGGCTGAAGTAATTTCTCAAATCAGCAGAGCGAAGCTTTACAGGAATTTTATTTACTACGAAATGAACCCCGTCTTCTTCGCCCAAGGCCGCCATGTTGGTTATGAACCTTAAACCGGAAACCGAACGTTGATAATTTTAGAATAAAAGTCTCAAACAAAATTTGTTTTCTGCTTGGCTACACACAAACACACACACACACACACACACGGAGAGAGCGAGAGAGAGAGAGAGAGAGAAAGAATTCTGCTGCAGAACAAGAAGAGTATAAACCTTGGCAGGTGGAATCATGGAATGTCCCATGTAGTTGTGTAATTGTGTTCCTCTCTGTGACGTAGTTACTTGCGTCACATAGAGCGCGTCTCAATCAATATCTGATGATGTCGGGGGTTCAATGCTCTGAGTTTATCCAAACATTTACAAAAAGTAAAATAGACAAATATACTAATACATTATAAAAGAGGCGGTTATTCACTTAATCGTTTTTATTTATATTATAAATTTGTATTACAGTATTGTGATAAATTGTAAAGTTTTTCACTCCATTTAGACGAATTGAACCCGCGATTGAACATAGTACTAAAATCAGATCAGTGTATGAATTAAGTTCATTGATTTTTAAATGTGAAAGTGTAATCTACATGCTCATTTTGTAAAATAGAAATACGAGTCCTTCTCAAAAAAA
Organism: Plotosus lineatus; assembly: GCA_024760905.1. NCBI lineage: Eukaryota > Metazoa > Chordata > Actinopteri > Siluriformes > Plotosidae > Plotosus > Plotosus lineatus. The sequence goes on from CM045739.1 coordinate 2,424,088, forward strand.
TGAGCATATTGTGATAAAGTTCATTATTTTCTGTAATGTACTGATAAAAATTAAACTTTCATATATTTTAGATTCATTGCACACCAACTGAAATATTTCAGGTCTTTTATTGATTTAATACTGATGATTTTGGCATACAGCTCATGAAAACCCAAAATTCCTATCTCAAAAAATTAGCATATTTCTTCTTCTTCTTCTTCTTCTTTTCCTTTCGGCTGTTCCCTTCAGGGGTCGCCACAGCAAATCATCCGCCTCCATCTCACCCTATCCTCTGCATCTTCTTTTTTGACTCCAACGACCTTCATGTCTTCCTTCACCACATCCACAAATCTCTTCCTTGGTCTTCCTCTGGGCCTTCTGCCTGGTAGTTCCAACCTCAGCATCCTACTGCCAATATACTCAATATCTCTTCTCTGTACATGTCCAAACCATCTCAATCTAGCCTCTCTGACTTTGTCTCCAAAACATCTTACATGGGCTGTCCCTCTGATATACTCATTTCTGATCCTATCCATCCTCGTTACTCCCAGAGAGAACCTCAACATTTTCATCTCTGCTACCTCCAGCTCTGCCTCCTGCCTTTACCTCAGCGCCACTGTTTCAAAACCATACAACATCGCTGGCCTCAACACCGTCTTGTACACTTTTCCTTTCATTCTTGCTGACACTCTCCTATCGCACATCACACCGGACACTTTTCTCCAACCATTCCAGCCTGCCAGCACACGCTTCACCTCTTTTCCACACTCTCCATTGCTCTGGACTGTTGAGCCAAAGTACTTAAAATCCTCTACCTTCGTTATCTCTGCTCCCTGTAACCTCACCGTTCCTCCTGGGTCCTTCTCATTTACACACATGTATTCTGATTTTCTGAGGCTAACCTTCATTCCCCTCCTTTCCAGGGCATACCTCCACCTCTCTAGATTTTCCTGCACTTGTTCTCTGCTCTCACTGCAGATCACAATGTCATCTGCAAACATCATAGTCCATGGAGATTCTTGTCTCACCTCATCTGTCATCCTGTCCATCACCATAGCAAACAAGAAGGGGCTCAGAGCTGACCCTTGATGCAGTCCCACCTCCACCTTGAATTCGTCGGTCACACCGACAGCACACCTCACTACTGTCTTACATCTCTCATACATGTCCTGCACCACTCTAACATACTTCTCTGCCACTCCAGACTTCCTCATGCAATACCACAGTTCTTCTCTTGGCACCCTGTCATATGCTTTTTCCAGATCCACAAAGGCACAATGTAGCTCCCTCTGACCTTCTCTGTACTTCTCTATTAACATCCTCAAGGCAAACATTGTATCTGTGGTGCTCTTTCTTGGCATGAAACCAAACTGTTGTTCACAAATGCTGACCTCTGCCCTTCCACTATTCTTTCCCATAACTTCATCGTATCGCTCATCAATTTTATCCCTCTGTAGTTGCCGCAATTCTGCACGTCTCCCTTGTTCTTAAAAATGGGCACCAGCACACTTCTCCTCCACTCCTCCGGCATCTGCTCACTCTCTAGGACCTTGTTGAATGTTCTTGTCAGAAAATCTACTGCTCCTTCTCCTAGACACTTCCATACCTCCACGGGTATATCATCAGGACCAACTGCCTTTCCATTCTTCATCCTCTTCAATGCCCTCCTCACTTCACCCTTACTGATCTTTGCTACATCCTGCTCCTCAATAGTCCCCTCATTTTCCTCATTCATCAGCTCTTCAAAGTACTCTTTCCATCTTCCCAGCACACTTCTGTCATCAGTCAATACATTTCCCTCTCTGTCCTTTATCATTCTAACTTGCTGCACGTTCTTCCCATCTCTATTTCTCTGCTGTGCCAACCTGTATCGATCATTTTCTCCCTCTTTACTGTCCAACCTATCATACAAGTCATCATACGCCCTCTGTTTGGCCTTAGCCACTGCTACTTTCGCCTTACGCTGTGTCTCCCTGTACTCCTGTTTACTTTCTTTGGTCCTCTCTATGTCCCACTTCTTCTTCGCTAATCTCTTCCTTTGTCCACACTCCTACACTTCCTCATTCCACCACCAAGTCTCCTTATCTACTTTCCTTCCAGAGGACACACCAAGTACTCTCCTACCTGTGTCCCTGATCACATTGGCTGTGGTTGTCCAGTCATTTGGAAGCACTTCCTGGCCACCCAAAGCCTGTTTCAACTCCCCTTTGAAGGCAACACGACACTCTTCCTTTTTCAGCTTCCACCACTTTGTCTTCTGCTCTGCCTTTGCCTTCTTCACCTTCCTCACCATCAGCGTCATCCTGCACACCACCATCCTATGCTGTTTGGCAACACTCTCACCCACTACTACTTTGCAGTCACTGACTTCCTTCAAATTACATTGCCTGCACAAGATGTAGTCTACCTGTGTGCTCCTACCTCCGCTTTTATAAGTCACCCTATGCTCCTGTTTCTTCTGGAAGAAAGTATTTACCACAGCCATTTCCCTCTTTTTTGCAAAATCTACCAACATCTGTCCTTCTGTGTTCCTGTCCTGGATACCAAACCTGCCTATCACTTCCTCGTCCCCTCTGTTTCCTGCACCAACATGTCCATTGAAGTCTGCACCAATACACAACTCTTTCACCTCTGGGGTTACTCTGCATCACTTCATCTAACTCCCTCCAGAATCTCTCCTTCTCTTCTAGCTCACATCCTGCCTGTGGGGCATAAGCACTAACAACATTGACCATCACGCCTTCAATTTCTAACTTGAGACTCATCACTCTGTCTGACACTCTTTTCACTTCTAGAACATTCCTGACAAACTCCTCCTTCAAGATGACTCCGACTCCATTTCTCTTCCCATCCACACCATGATAAAACAGTTTAAACCCTGCTCCTAAGCTTCTAGCCTTGCTACCTTTCCACCTGGTCTCCTGAACACACACAGTATGTCCACCTTCCTCCTCTGCATCATGTCAGCCAGCTCTCGACCTGTTCCTGTCAGAGTTCCAACATTCAAAGTCCCTACTCTCAGTCCTAGACTCATGCCTTTCCTCTTCTCTCTCTGCCTACGGACACGCCTCCCGCCTCTCCTTCTTCAACGTCTTCGACCAAAGTAGTCCAATTTCCATCAGCACCATGTTGATTGACAGCACTGATGGCGGTCGTTGTTAACCCGGGCCTCGACCGATCCCGTATGGGAGTAATACTTCTGATTTACAATCACAAAAGTTTGGCATCTTTTTTGCTTTTTGGCATGTTTGGCATTGGCAATTTGGCATTTGGCATTTTCTGGCATTGGCAATATTAGCATATTTCATCCGACCAATAAAAAAATGTTTTTAATACAAAAAAAGGTCAACCTTCAAATAATGATGTTCAGTTATGCACTCAATACTTGGTCGGGAATCCTTTTGCAGAAATGACTGCTTCAATGCGGCGTGGCATGGAGCCGATCAGCCTGTGGCACTGCTGAGGTGTTACGGAGGCCCAGGATGCTTCGATAGCGGCCTTAAGCTCATCCACAGTGTTGGGTCTGGTGTCTCTCAACTTTCTCTTCACAATATCCCACAGATTCTCTATGGGCTTCAGGTCAGGAGAGTTGGCAGGCCAATTGAGCACAGTAATACCATGGTCAGTAAACCATTTAGCAGTGGTTTTGGCACTGTGAGCAGGTGCCAGGTCGTGCTGAAAAATGAAAGGGTTCCTAACAACACTTTAGGACAATAAAATAACTTCAAGATACAAACAAATATAGTACACTCGAGTGAAAAGGTTGATTTTAATACTTTATTTCCCATATTGATATAAAATCACAGAACCTTTTTCTTTTCATTCATTTGCTGAACAACTTCGTCCTGCTATCAGGGACACTGGTAGGCTGCAGCCTAGCGCAACCAACTCTGGGCGAAGGCTGTACAGCCAGAACATGACAGGGCCAAGAAACACACCACCGTTCACCCTCACACCAAGAGAAAATCTGGAACAGCTAATTAACATTATTATAATGTATATGTCTTTGGAATGTGGAAGGAAACTGGAGGAAACCCACACCAGCACAGGGAGAGCATGCAAACTTCACAGAGAAACGCCCTCACCAAGCCTGGGACTCGAACCCAGGACCTTCTTGCTGTGAGGTGGACATGCTGAATACTACACCTCGGTGCCACCCAGTTCTTTAAAGCTGTGGTTTGACTTTATAATTAATCACTTGAAATATGTCAAAAATCAATAATAAATAATTTTAATAGACAAATGAAATCATCAGCCCATATTTAAACAGTCTCAGTTTTTAATTAAAAAAGATTCACAGAAATCATCTGTTTCTGAATTAAAAAAGCATAAGTAAGAAATATTGTGGTTTATTGCCGGCAAAGTTGGGTCTGTGTCCCTCAGTGGATTTAAAATCATGCATGAGATAAACAACTTTAATAAAATCCACACTGTGGGATTATCTCATCCAAAGATTACGTAATAACCCAAATTCATTCCTATCTCTTAATCAGATCAGGCCTGAAAGAGAATTCGGACCCGGATAAAGCAGCACAATAATCTCCACATTCAACTCTTGATGTACAAAATATTGGCAGCGAGTCCAGTGTGGTTTAGTGTTTACACATCCAGCAGCATGTCTGAAGTGGGGTGTGTGTGTATGTGTGTGTATGTATAGTATGTATGTATATGTGTGTGTGTGTGTGTGTGTGTGTGTATATGTATGTATGTGTGTGTATGTATGTATGTGTGTGTGTGTGTGTGTGTGTGTGTGTGTGCGTGCGTGTGTGTATGGTCCAGCTCAAGGTCCCATGGAGTTGAGTGTGATGCCGAGTCTCAGGCCGACGGGGATGTGATCTGTTAAAGTCGCGAGCTGGGTGACGTACGTAAACTCCTCGACTTCCTACACAGAAGAATGGAATGGGGGAAAAAAAAAACCTCTGATCTGGGAAATTCACATAACTTTTTAATCTCAAAATATTACTTTTTCCATCTTCAAAATTTCAATTCTTATAAGTTTAGTCTGAAAATTTTGTGCATTAATTCTTTCAACATTGTGATTTTTTTTTATTCTTCAAACTTTTTACCTCGAATTAAGAATCACAATTTTTTTTCTTTGAATTTGACTGATAATGTTTATTTTTATTATATTAAATGATCTCAGGTAAAATGTGAGTTCTGAGGTCTGCGGCGTCTCACCGTGTGCCAGCTCTCTGTCAGAGTGCTCTCTCTGTACAGAAGGTAGTCGATGCGGCGGCCCACCCAGGCCTCCCCGGGTTCGGGGTACACAAGAGGGGTGTCGCCCCGGGGTATCGGAGGAGCCAGGTACAGTTTACGCAACTCCTCGTTTTCCAGAGTCCTGCAGAAATCATCATGGGATTAAATCTCATAACGAGCCAGCCAGTACGATTTTATTTTAAAAGTATGGAGATTTAAAACTTCACACAGAAACATCACCAGCATGAAAATATAATCATAAAAAAAAAAAAAAAAAATCGAATGCTCAAAATCTAGGTATGTTACAGGTTCAGAATTATTAGCACCCTGTACAAGATTTAACAGAAATAATGAGGGGCGGAGTCTGTGTTTAATTTGTACTGAATCTTATTGTTGAGTGAGAAGACGACCAATCAGAAGAGACGACTCAGAATCCTGGCGGATCTGGACATGATCTGTTCTGAGGAACTTCTCAGATCCCTCACCCTGTACCCTGCCACCTCATCGAGTTTCACAGAAGACTGAAGTTTCTGGGCGCAGGTTAGGAGGGGTCAGTAAACTTGAGGATCAAGGTTTTAACTGAATTTTTAAAAAAATGTATTAACTACATTTGATTATTTTATTTTCTTATGATAAATTAACCCAAATTTAAAGGTTAGAATTACATCATGATCTTTCAGAACTCCATCATTACCATTAATTCTGGCATTGACTGACTGACTACAATCTTACTGTTAGTTATTTTATCTTTTGGTGTTGAGCAAATCACTGGATTTAATTCTGAACAGTTTTAATTATATATGGAGGGGTCCTAATCCATACAGAACTGAATCTATAATTACATACGTACATAAATATATCATTTAATAAATAGAGAAATATTTAATTGAATACATGGTGTAATGGTTACCACATGCACCTCACAGCAAGGGCATGGGTTCGATTCTCATCTCGGTTGTATCTGTGTGGAGTTTGCATGTTCTCCACTTGCTAGTGTAGGTTTCCTCCGGGTTCTCCGGTTTCCTCCCACAGTCCAAAAACATGCACAGTAGATTAATTGGCTGTTCCAAATCTCCCCGTGGTGCAAGTCTGAATGTTTTCTGTGTGTCGGCCCTGTGATGGCCTGGTGAGCTGTCCAGAGTGTACCCTGCCCTCGACTGGAGTCGGCTGAGATTGGCGCCAGCCTCCCCGCCACCATAATTAGGATTAAGCTGTTCAGAAAATGAATGAATGAATGAAAGAATATAATTGAATGTAACGTTATTATACTAAAACTGATTTATTATCTCTCTGACAAAATAATTAATTAATTAATTGTGTAAATGCAGGTCGACCTCTGCAGGTTATCCGGAGTGTTGACGTCCTCGTGGTATAACTTGTCCTGCTGTAACAAGGTACCTGAGCCGTGAAGAAGAAAAATAAAAAAAACATCAGGGACTGTAGCGTGACACTAAACACCAGTGCGTCACATAACATGACAAACATAACCATAATTGGATAAATGGTTCAATATGTTGTTTATTAATAAATAAATAGGATAAGTGATTTTGGAGGAAAATAAAACACAGAACACGGTGTTTGTACCGATAACCCAGGGTTTCTCTCGGCCCGCCGCGGCACGGCACGGATCTGTGTACGCATTAAACAGGATGTGTTTCTGCTCCAGATCGTCATCTGAATGAATAGAAAAACAAAGCTATGAGCATAAAATATTTTATTCAGGGACTGTAGGTAGCGTGACACTAATCACCAGCGCGTCACAGAACATAACATGACAAACATAACCATAATTTATAACTATATAAATAAATCTTGTAATGTAATCAATTATCAACAATTTCAACAAAAATAATTTTCTCATAAAATTAAGAAAAAAATAAAATTTAATCAAGTACAAATATACAGTGAAGTGAAATGTAAATTTCTACAGAATTATATTTAAAATGTAAAGAATCAAAAATAATCCTATCTCAGAATAAATAAAAATAAAAAAGTAAAATAAACATGAAGAAATAACAAATACAGCGGTACCTTGACTTATGAAATTAATCTGTTTCGTGTGCAAGACCGTAAGTCAAAAAGTTCGTTAGATAAAATAAAAATTCCCATCGGAAATAATAGAAAACCAATTAATCCGTTCCAACCCCCTTCCAAAGCCACAAACACGTATACTGTAATCCCCCGCCACTTTGCGTTTCCTATTACGCCTCCCCGCAATATTGCGGATTTCCCATCGGGAAATTAAAAAAATTAAAGATTACAGTACAGTATTTTAAATTCACGCGCACTACATTCAACTACGCTACCCAGCATGCTCTATTCTCCTGCTTGACTTGAGTGTTCTCTGATTGGCTGTGAATCCAGCAAACTGATTGTTCGAGATTATATTTCTCAGCATCCAACACCATGGGGCTTTCTGTCTTTGTGTTCGAGCCACATTGTTAGTTCATCTACACTATGTATCAGCAGTTCTCCAGCCAAGCGCCTGTTTTTCTCTCTTTATGCTCCTAAGTACTGTTGTATATGCTAAGGCCTTGAAAATGGCCCCAAAACGCGCCGGAAGTGTTATGGTCTGTGCTAGTTGGCGGCATTTATCTTTCTCGTTCTCTCGCTGCATGCGCTGGTGAGGGGCATGGCGAGGGTCCGACGCTCCCGGCGTCACATGAAGATCATCTAATGAACCAAAAAAGAAAAGGAAAATGATGAGAGTTAGTGAGAAAGTTAAGCTTCTAGATTTATTAAAAGAAGGGTGAAGGTTTGTGTCTGTGGCTCGCCATTACTTCATTCATGAGTCGACTGTGCGCTACATTAAGAAGTAGAAAGAGAAAATATGCATATCAGTCAGACCCAAAGATGCAGGAGACCAAGTACAATGAAACAAAGACTTTTATTGAGCTCAGGGGAAGCGCTGGGGGCAGGAAAATCATGTTCATCGTAGCGGTGAAGGGAAAACAGTGTCGAGCACGGAGCTCCTCCAGCGCGCTGATGGCTGAGTCAATTCAGGTGCGCTCTCTGGATTTCGCCTGTGGGTAACAGCCACGCCCGTCACCAGTGCATGCGCAGAGATAGAGGAGTTAAACACTGCCCTCTAGCACAGACCATAACAGTAAGAGTGCAATACGGCCATTGTGAAAATGGAAAATACCTTATCGTTGTGGATTACGGACTTCCATAAAAATAATGCGAGTTTGAACACTAACATGATACGTACTACTGTAAAGCAAAGGCTCTGGAGGCGCTGACAAGCCCCGATCAAGCACCAGTGACGCCAATAATTCTCCTCCCCGACGTGGCCATGGATTTGTTATTTATAAGGTTTGTGAAACAGTATTGAGGGGCAGTGGTGGTCTAGTGGTATAGGGCGCTGGATCGCTGATCCAAAGGTTGGGGGTTCGAGTCCCACTCTCCACAAGGTTGTCACTGTCCCCCCCAGTGCAGCTAACTGGGTGATCAAAGGCAGGCCATGTCTGTCACTGTCTATGGTGAGAGGTTCATGTAAAAAAACCACTGCTGACTTTCGTAAATAGTAGCTGCAAAGTCGTCAGTGTGTTTCTGTCCCTTGCTAAAAGGGTTGTGACAGGAAGGGCATCCGACGTAAAAACCTCTGCCAAATCAAAACGTGCGAATCAGATGATTCGCTGTGGCGACTCCCGAGTAAAAGGGAAAAAGCCGAAAGGAAGACAGTTATACAGTATTGATATATATTTATTGTCAGTATAAAGTGTATAATTTATGTATGACATTAACATCCACAGAACACTTTAAAATTAACTTTTACATAATATATAGGTGGGAGGGTAATGCAGCTGTGAGGGAGGGGCACAAGCCAGTGTCTCTCCCTCACGCCGGTCCCAAGCCAGGAAAAATGCAGAGGGTTGTGTCAGGAAGGGCATCCGGCGTAAAACAAATGACAAATAAAACATGCGAGTCATATCAAGAAAATTCATACCGGATCGGTCGAGACACGGGTTAACAACGAACGCCATCAGTGCTGTTAACCAACAGGGTGCTGGTGTAAATTGGACGACTCTTGGTCGAAGAAGGAGAGGCGGGAGGCGTGTCCGTAGGCAGAGAGAGAAGAGGAAAGGTAGGAGTCTAGAACTGAAAGTAGGGACTTTGAATGTTGGAACTATGACAGGAAAAGGTAGAGAGCTGGCTGACATGATGCAGAGGAGGAAGGTGGACTTACTGTGTGTTCAGGAGACCAGGTGGAAAGGTAGCAAGGCTAGAAGCTTAGGAGCAGGGTTTAAACTGTTTTATCATGGTGTTGATGGGAAGAGAAATGGAGTAGGAGTCATCTTGAAGGAGGAGAATGTTCTAGAAGTGAAAAGAGTGTCAGACAGAGTGATGAGTCTCAAGTTAGAAATTGAAGGCGTGATGTTCAATGTTGTTAGTGCTTATGCCCCACAGGCAGGATGTGAGTTAGAAGAGGAGAGATTCTGGAGTGAGTTAGATGAAGTGATGCAGAATACCCCCAAACATGAAAGTGGTCATTGGGGCAGACCTTCAATGGACATGTTGGTGCAGGAAACAGAGGGGACGAGGAAGTGACGGGCAGGTTTGGTATCCAGGACAGGAACACAGAAGGACAGATGTTGGTAGATTTTGCAAAAAGGATGGAAATGGCTGTGGTAAATACTTTCTTCCAGAAGAAACAGGAGCATAGGGTGACTTATAAAAGCGGCGGTCGGAGCACACAGGTAGACTACATCTTGTGCAGGCGATGTAATTTGAAGGAAGTCAGTGACTGCAAAGTAGTAGCGGGTGAGAGTGTTGCCAAACAGCATAGGATGGTGGTGTGCAGGATGACGCTGATGGTGAGGAAGATAAAGAAGGCAAATGCAGAGCAGAAGACAAAGTGGTGGAAACTGAAAAAGGAGGAGTGTTGTGTTGTCTTCAAAGAGGAGTTGAAACAGGTTTTGGGTGGTCAGGAAGTACTTCCAGATGACTGGACAACTACAGCTAATGTGATCAGGGAGACAGGTAGGAGAGTACTTGCTGTGTCATCTGGAAGGAGAGGAGATAAGAAGACTTGGTGGTGGAATGAGGATGTGCAGGAGTGTGTACAAAAGAAGAGGTTAGCTAAGAAGAAGTGGGACATAGAGAGGACCGAAGAGAGTAAACAGGAGTACAGGGAGACACAGCGTAAGGCGAAGGTAGCGGTGTCAAAGGCCAAACAGAGGGCGTATGATGACTTGTATGCTCGGTTGGAAAGTAAAGAGGGAGAAAATGATTTATACAGGTTGGCACAGCAGAGAAATAGAGATGGGAAGGACGTGCAGCAAGTTAGATTGATAAAGGACAGAGAGGGAAATGTATTGACTGATGACAGAAGTGTGCTGGGAAGATGGAAAGAGTACTTTGAAGAGCTGATAAATGAGGAAAATGAGAGAGAAAAAAGAGTAGAAGAGGTGACTGTTGAGGACCAGGAAGTAGCAAAGATGAGTAAGGGTGAAGTGAGGAGGACATTGAAGAGGATGAAGAATGGAAAGGCAGTTGGCCCTGATGACATAACGGTGTCTAGGAGAGGAAACAGTAGATTTCCTGACAAGAACATTCAACAAGGTCTTAGAGAGTGAGAGGATGCCAGAGGAATGGAGGAGAAGTGTGCTGGTGCCCATTTTTAAGAACAAGGGATAAAGTTGATGAGCCATACGATGAAGTTATGGGAAAGAATAGTAGAAGCAAGACTAAGGGCAGAGGTCAGCATTTGTGAATAACAGTTTGGTTTCATGCCAAGAAAGAGCACCACAGATGCAGTGTTTGCCTTGAGGATGTTAATAGAGAAGTACAGAGAAGGTCATAAGGAGCTGCATTGTGCCTTTGTGGATCTGGAGAAAGCATATGACAGGGTGCCGAGAGAGGAACTGTGGTATTGCATAAGAAAGTCTGGAGTGGCAAAGTAGTATGTTAGAGTGGTGCAGGACATGTATGAGAGATGTAAGACAGTGGTGAGGTGTGCTGTCGGTATGACAGAAGAGTTCAAGGTGGAGGTGAGACTGCATCAAGGGTCAGCTCTCAGCCCCTTCTTGTTTGCTATGGTGATGGACAGGCTGACAGACGAGGTTAGGCAAGAATCTCCATGGACTATGATGTTTGCAGATGACATTGTGATCTGCAGTGAGAGCAGAGAACAAGTGCAGGAAAACCAAGAGAGGTGGAGGTATGCCCTGGAAAGGAGGGGAATGAAGGTTAGCCTCAGTAAGACAGAATACATGTGTATGAATGCCAAGGACCCAACAGGAACGGTGAGGTTACAAGGAACAGAGATAAGGAAGGTGGAGAATTTTAAGTACTTAGGCTCAACAATCCAGAGCAATGGAGAGTGTGAAAAAGAGGTGAAGAAGCGTGTGCATGCTGGTTGGAATGGCTGGAGAAAAGTGTCCGGTGTGATGTGTGATAGGAAGGTATCGGCAAAAATGAAAGGAAAAGTGTACAAGACGGTGGTGAGGCCAGCGATGTTGTATGGTTTAGAAACAGTGGCCCTGGGAAAAAGACAGGAGGCAGAGCTGGAGGTAGCAGATATGAAAATGTTGAGGTTCTCTTTGGGAGTAACGAGGATGGATAGGATCAGGAATGAGCACATCAGAGGGACAGCACATGTAAGATGTTTTGGAGACAAAGTCAGAGAGGCTAGATTGAAATGGTTTGGACATGTACAGAGGAGGGATAGTGAGTATATTGGTAGTAGGATGTTGAGGTTGGCAGTACCAGGCAGAAGGCCTTGAGAAAGACCAAAGAGGAGATTTATGGATGTGGTGAAGGAGGACATGAAAGTAGTTGGTGTAAGAGAAGAAGATGCAGAGAATAGTGTGAGATGGAGGCAAATGATCCGCTGTGGCGACCCCTGAAGGGAATAGCGAAAGGAAAAGAAGATGATGCTACGAATGCCAGCAAGGAAAGGCTCGTGGTGAGCTCCTACAAGGCCAGTGCTTCTCAAATAGTGGGACAGTGTGATGCCGGAGGGGTGCGTGTATGACCTGGCGAACATGTTTATTTTGACATACTGTACTAGAATTAAGTGTAATTGCGCATCCTCTACAGTAGGTGTCAGTGGCGCTCTCACTGTGTTCCCTAAGGGAAAAAGCACCGAGCAAATGATATGAAGTGCAGTAAACACTATTTATAGTAGTGTGCGGGGTGCAGAGGGGGGGCGTGAAAGGTTTTTTTTTTTTTTCCTATAGGGGACATAACAGAAAATAATTGAGAAGCACTGCACAAGGCATTCTGGGAGCGCGGAGGAATACACACGGAAGAATACGAGGCTAATCGGCCCGGAAATGCCATTTCCCCAGCAGAGCTTGTAAATTAAAATTTTGCTGGTTAGATGGGGTGGATTTTTGATGGATCAAAGCTCGTATCATTGAAAATTCATTATAAAAGACACTCGCAAGTCAAGATACTGCTGTATATCAAATATAGTCAGAACAAAACAAAAAAATGAATTATTTCAATTTTAATTTAATACATTAAAAAAAAAATTCTAAAATATAATAAAAATTAAAACAGAAATAAAAAATTAGAAATCCTAAAATAAACAATTAAATTAATCAATCAATCAATTAATTAATTAATTAAAAATAATATGTAAATTGTACGTGACATTTCCTGGACGTCCACTTTGCTGTAATGTGTACGTGACGTACCTGGAGAGCAGTTGTCGAAGTTGAAGTCTCCACAGAGCACGTCGAACACCACAACCTCATCCACCTGCCTGGTTGTGTTCTGGAACTCGCTGATCCAGTGCGTGATCATGTCCAGCTGCTGACACCGAATCTCTCCTTCTCCTAAAAACAGGTCAGAACATCCCCAAACACACTTTCAGCAGTTCAGAGACCAAAATGAGGCGGCATTGGCGATAAAAGTACAACGTGAGAGACATAAAAACGTCGTTACCTTCTGGAGCGTGAAGATGAGTGCAGTTAAAAAAGCCCACCATGTTCTTCTCTCCCTTCTGTAATCCTGTGTGGACCTGCCAATCAATCCATTTTAGAAAAAAAATGCACTGTAAAACTTTTATTGCAAAAAAACCAAATGAATGTGTTGCAAATATTCGTATCTACATTTTACACCTAATTTTATTTACATTCCATATAAGGAGACTCATTAACATGAGAATAAAATTGAATATCGACGAGTTAATGAGAATAAATATGACGGTGCGCAATATCTACACTTGATGTACTGCAGTGCTTGAACTGCTTTACTGGAAGACTTAAGACACGTCTCTTTCTAAAGCAATCTTCTACTGTTCAGTCACCACTTGATGTTCGTATTCAGCTCTGTTTGCCTTTTACGGAGAACTGTGGGCGTGGGAAAATGTCTATGAGAAGTGAACAGAGCCGAGTTGTTCAGGTGAGTGGATAGAAACGTAATCACGCACCTTCAGGCAGAGCAGGCCTTTCGCAGCGAGGGTGTCCTCTCCCCGGCTGTTGGGAAAACAGTGGTACTCCGCCTCCATCACTGGGTAACGACTGGCCACAAACAAGCCGCTATTGAAGAACTTAAACCAGGAACCGGAGCTACAAGCGTACACACCCACGTCGTACAGGATGTGACCAAAAAGCGGAGACAAAACCTCAGCCAGCTTGGCTGCCGCCCTCTTATCAAACACTTCCTGCAGACAGAGGATGTCCACACTGGCTGGAAATAGAGCTGACACCTCGAGAGGCGTGTTTAACAATCGTGCGGGCTTCACATGGCTTCCATTCACTTGGAGTTCGTGCGTGTGATTACTCGCTACCGCGCCTCCGGTAGACATTTGTTGGATTTCTTTATTGCCATCCGCAGCCTCTGTAACTGGGAGTGAACCTTTAGGAACGTCCCCATCCTTTACTGGTGCTACTGGTTGTGTCTGTGCATTCGTGGTGCCATAGGAGGCAGTGCCTGCATTCAGGAGGCTGGAGGATGGACTCAAAGCTTCGCTGCTACTCGGCGAATCAACAAAAATCCGGATATGCGGCCGGCTCACGCCCTGCACGATGTTGTGCCCGATGGTGTGTGCCCGTTGCTGTGTGTGAGCCAAGTTACTAAAGCGCGTCAGACCACCAGGCAGGAGACACAGGTTAGCACTTAAAAACCCAAATGTCACTTTTCCAGACTCCTCCCATCCAGCATTACAGTCCTGCATTTTAATCGTCATCTCCCGCCGCTGATAAGAGAAGGGACGGCGTACACACTGGAGCGGTGCCCACAACAGGAAACCCAGCAATGCAACCGGCGTCCAGATGAGGAACAGGAGGAAGAAGAGCAGTGAGCCAAAAAACACCTTGAATGGGTGGAGGTAGCACTCTTCCTCCTGCCTCTGTCGGCGCTCCGCCGTCGTGGACACGCACACGGCGATGAGACGGTCCAAGAACCAGAAGCAGGGGAAGATGAGTGCCCACCCCAAGGCGTGAAGAGCCCCGACAAAGCCATTAGGGAAGGGAGATTCTCTCAGAGACATCCCTCGTCTCACAACACCGAAATAAGGACACGCAGCAACTCAAGACACGTCCAATCATTTCCCACCCACCTCGCTTTCTCATCCACGTGTCCAGCCTGCGGGTCAAAAGAAAAAAACACTCTGAAGTCATATTAAAGGAGTGCACCAACATTTCTAATCTAATTCTGGAACTGTGAACTATACTTCAGTAATAATTATTAACACCACACCCACATAGACAATGAACTCCACCCCTTTACAGCTTTACACATGATGGAACTTGTTTTTTCAAATGTTTTGTCTTCGTATCGAAACAAGCTTTATTAATATTACAATATTTATTAATATTACAAGCTTTACTTATATCTTCTTCCTGTAAAACGTCCAGGTCTGAACTGATGCTCTGCAATCATTTATTACACTTTTATCAATCTGCCATAAACTTGAGTTATAAGTCTGTAATAAACACAATGCTGTTTTTAGATGCTTTCGATGCTCTGCTCCAAAATCACATTTATTCAGTTAGTTACTCGACTGACATTTATTTGGATATCCTCCTGCTTTTATGGCTTCGGGCTCCAGCTTTCCCCCTTACTTTTTACTCTGATTATTACTTTCATTCTTCTTCTGCCACTTTTTACATAAAAAAAAAAACCTGTGACACCATCATCACCTCTTCATCTTCACAGATTCCAACCTCTCTGTATCATCATACCTTCTTCATCCCCATCAGTCCTCATCCTCTTCATCACAACCTTTACTTTTCATTCGTTGAGTTACTTGCACCCGGTGAATCACTGCTTGTCGCTATATTTAAATATACAGTGGTACTTTGACTTACGAGTGTCTTTTATAACAAATTTTCCATGATACAAGCTTTGATCACACCACAAAACCACCCCATCCAACCAGCAAAATTTGATTTAGGAGCTCTGCTGGGGAAAATGGCTTTTCTGGGCCAATTCGCCTCGTATTCTTCCGCGTGAATTCCTCCGTGCTCTGAGAACACCTTGTGCAATGCTTCTCAATTATTCTCTGTGATGCCCCATAGGAAGGGGAAAAAAAAAAAAAAAAAAAAAAACATTTAATGCCCCCTCTTCAGCGCCCCACACGCGACTATAAAGTGCACGTCATATCGTTTGCTCGATGCTTTTTCCCTACACTATAGGGAACAGTGAGAGCGCCACTGCCACCTACTGTAGAGGATACGCAATTACATTTAATTCTAGTACAGTATGGCAAAAAACCATGTTCCCCAGGGTCATACGCCCCTGACATCACACTGCGCCTCCCAAGGGGGGCGTGCCCACTATTTGAGAATACTGACCTTGTGGGATCTCACCATGAGCATGTTACAAATGCACATGCACAAAATTCTCTTCTGTTACGCACCACGTCATGCCTGCCGACATGACATCTTCGTGCCCACGTGACATCTTTCCCGCAGTCGATGATTGGAAGGGTTAGTTGTCTTATTGTTTATTCTTGTTTTATTATTATTTATTATTAATTATTAATGTTAATGTACATGTATTATTATTATGAAACATTTATTGTTTTTACATGTTTATCTTTAATATCTTAGGTGAAATATACATGTTTGTGTCATGTTATATAACTTTGGGAGGTGGTTGGAACAGATTACAGGGATCCCTCACTTTCCACGGTTAATTGGGACTGAGATCCCAACGCAACCATCAAAATCCACGAAGAGGATCACCCCCCCCCCAACTAACGTATATGTACATGTATATGTGTATATAATATCAATAAATACAAATTCAATGCTATAAATGCTTATAATAACAAACATTTCAAATTTACAAAAGATGTAAATAAAATATAAATACACAAACATACAGATGGTAGTGCATGAGAAGATGACACATACAGAGGCGCACACGCTCGCATGCATGCAGGTGCACGTGCACACACATGCAACAATATAAGTAGTTTTGATGGGAGATTTTGGGTTGTTTTTGTTTTGTGTTGGTTTAGGTTTTTTGTTGCATAATTGGCCTTCTTTTTGTAGCATTTCCTTAACATTTCCCCCCATTCTTCCTTAATTTCCTTATTTTTTTAATTCGATTAATATTTATTCATTTATTTTTTTAAAACCACGATGGACTGAAGCAGCATGAATTGAAGCTCGAAGTAGTGAGGGATCCTTGTAATTGGTTTTCTGTTATTTCCCATTGGAATTTTTGTTTTATCTAACGGACATTTTGACTTACGAGCTTGCCCTCGGAACAGATTAATTTTGCAAGTTAAGGTACCAGTGTATAAGTTTATATAAAAAGTTTATACAAATCTGTATTATTTTCCGGAAAGCTCACATCACATCACAGCACACACACACTCAGATACGTTCTCAAGTCGATATGAGATGAAATGTCACACCAGTAACTCTGGCGCTTCCACCTCAACACCCAAAAATCAATATCCATTGTTTTACAGTAAAAATCTACACGGTTTGTGCTTTATATACTGTATATTTTATATATCTATAAATATATATATATATATATATATATATATATATATATATATATTTGGTTAAAGAGAAAATAATCTTCAAGTGAAAGTCTGGCAAGAACAGACATGTACACAGTAATCCACCCCACACCATCAGTTCATATTTTACCCTCCATAATCAGCAAAAAAGAAAAAAACTCACATAGTTCAGTTCACCTGTATTAACCACAACACAACAACCTCACACCACACCTTACAAGGACAGGTATACAGTAATCACCTGCACTAGGGTGTGGTTTATTTTGAACTCCTGTGATTCTTTTTTTTTTAATCTGGGTGGTGCCTATTTGGAACTAATGAGTGAATGAGGATGAACTTCTGACCCCTCACTGAATCATTTACTGCTTTTACACCTTTACAGCTGCAATGAGAACCGAATCAGAACAGCTTTCATCTCTGTTGTCCCAAGTGTTGCCCAATCCAATCACCCCTCCATTTCCTTTTATGCAATTGCTTTTAATTGCACAGGCTGAGTCGATTGAGATCATTAAATAATTTTCAGGAAATGAAGAACGCTTGACACACCTGCCAAGAGCTCACAATTACATATACTGTATTATGACACAGGGTGACGAGGGTTGGGGAAGGCGGTGTATGATCTAATCCATCAACCCACATTTACTTGAAAAGGAAAATAGAAAACATGGAAGGAAACAGACTGAGGGGAATTATGGATGGTTTCACTTTGACATTTTTTCAAGTGAATGGGATGATAGAGAGATTTCCTTGCGGCTTTTTCCCTTTATCAGGGGTTGCTGCATCGAATGATTCGCATATTTGATGCCCTTCTTGACACAACCTTTATTGCAAGGAACAGAAACACACTGACTGCTTTTCGGCCTACTCTTTAGGAAAGTCAGCAATGGTTCTTGTCTTGTACATGCCTCTCACCATAGACAGTGAGAGACATGGCCGGCCTTTGATAACCCAGTTAGCTGCACAGGGGTGGGTGGTGGTGGGGGGGCAGTGACAACCTTATGCAGAGTGGGACTCGAACCCCCAACCTTAGGATCAGCGATCCAGCACCCTATACCACCAGGCCACCACTGCCCCCCCTTTTAAAGTGAATAAAATTGAAAAATGGAACCTCATTGGTTAAAACGATGCATGTGACTGGAGGAAACGCAATTTACAGGTCTCTTCTCTTCCAAGCTTTTGCTGAAATGCAAATCACAACTTTGCAAATTCTGGTAAGAGGCTTGCGGAAGCACGGATTGTTGCGAACTTTTAAATAAAGTTATTTAAGATCAGATTCATCATCTCTTGAAGGTTCTGTTCATCTCTGGATATCTGTGCATGTACAAATGAAATGCATGGATTTCCAAGTGCCTACTACTCAGAGGAGCCTGAGCTCCAGATCAATTCCAGCTTTATATGAATAAATTATTAGAAATTAAATCATGTAACCTTAACATCTCTGCATGCACTTATAGGCGTGTGTTTATGGAGAAGTTCTGCTCTCCTTTATGGATACAGAACACTATGAATTCAGTAATTTGCTCCGTGGTACTGAAACATTTACAATATACTATATTCTATTTATAGCAACATGAGAAATAATATGAAACCATTACCAAATCCAACTGAAGAAAATCCTTGATGTTTTAACAGTTATTTGATAAGGAAGTGCATTAAAGCCCGTGTAATCATAGTCCCGGGAACAAGTTCAACCAGTTTAACGTTTTAATAACTGGACACCTTCCCAGAATTCCCAGAGAAAAAAAAAAACACCTGCCAACCCTGCCCACCTTTCCTGGTTTAATACCTAACTCACCTGTTTAACCCCCCATTAAAAAAAATTAAAATCATGTGGACTATATTTTCAGAATCATTGAAGGGTCTGTGAAAAGGAAAAGTGGGGGGAAAGGGCGAAATGGAAATAAAAGCAGGTCAGCATGCAGAGGCGGAAATGCAGTGCAGTGACTCCTGAGAAAAGAATCAAATAAACAGACTGGGCCTCTATGGGCGGCGGTGACGTCAGAGTGGAATCGATTGGCGGAGTCGACTCCTCAAGGCTGGATAAACGTCATGAGAACGGAGCTCCTGCGCGCGCCATCGATTCAAGATTCAGGACTCGACTCAAGACGAACAAACAGTGGTTCTGCACATCACCCCCAGTTTTCTTTTACTTGGTCGGATAAAGTATGTGTCGCCCGGTGTGCTAGCAAGCGAACTAGCTGAAGTTTACCTGGCGTTACTCACCTGGCTGAGGCTCCAGACCGCGTTTTAAACCAGAGCTCCGACTTGCCGTTTCTTCTGAATCACCACAAGAACAGGACTGCAGTCAGTCTCTCTCTCTCTCTCTCTCTCGCTCTCTCTCACTCACTCAGGTCAGTCTCGTGCCCGCACCCATAAGCGCGTTCCCGTGGTTTGTAGTGTTCAAGGTGTGGTTGAAGCTAAGCTAACACTTTACCTCAGAGCATGAAACACACTCAACAGTTAGAGCACCGAGAAACTCCCACAGGAATCATACACAATAAACATAACTTTTAATAAAACGTCAACGAAATAAATTTTATTAGTCATGGACATTTATATAAAAATATAGATTTTTATTATATTTACAAACATTTATCTGAGATCTAGGTGTAGATATGGATCTGGCGGTGAAGCGAAAAAACTTCTGACATGACTGTTTAAAACAAACAAAAAGGGTTCTTACAAAACATGTCATTAAGTATTCACACAAGTTATTGAAAACAACCACGGGACTGAATTTTTTTACCTGTAAATGGGAACACTGGGCTTGAGGTGGAGATACAGGACGATGCTAGAGGCCATTTCCACCGCCATCTATACTACCTAGCATAGCTCAAGGATGCTTTTGGAAGGAAACTGGAGAACCCAGAGGAACCCTCCACCAATCTGAATCAAACTGAAACCCCGAACCTGTGATGCAGCAACACATTTAAAGACAGGCGTCTAACCAGAGAGCCCTGATGAGGTAATCACGCCAGCGCTACTGAACATTATAAACAATTGGTGGCCATTTTTCTGATCGTATTTTGACCCACAATTAACTTTTCGAACCAGTTAGTCTTCAGTCCCAAGATTCTATCCTGAAAATTTGAGGGTGACCTGTCAAGCAGTTTTTGAGATATATTGGCCTGCTTGGAAAAAAAAAAAGAGAAGTGAAAACAATACCGGTTGCATTATGGCAGCTGGAGATGAATATACTTTAGTGATTAATAAGTGATGTCGTGGTTAGGTTGCTGTGCTCAGTACATTGAGACGCTGAGGAAATGATTGAACACTGCAGTGATTTAAAATGCCAAACTGGAGATCATTAGCTTCTCACTCAGGAGCCACGTTAGCCGGGCACCCTGATAAATATTTGATAACGGTTGTGTTACATGTTCCTGTGCTGCATGGTGTACGGAACATGGTAATATCCGTGAACTAATTGTATCTTAGATAAAAATTAACATTAATGTCGCTGTTTATTGCTTAACACGAGTCCTTCAGGAGTCAAGTACCAATTTAAAACATTTATCACATCTCCACTGAACAGTACCATTTGATAAAACAATTTGGTGGTGATTAGTAGGAAATGCGTTAGCAACACTTGTAGTGCTACCACAACTGTTTTTCACAGATAGTAAAGTTCTGGGACCCCGACCCTATCCCCCACTAAACAGTGCAGGGTTCATATGACAGCAGCTTGATTTTAATGTATTTACACAGATGTTGCTTTAAGAAACAGGCTAGTTTCGATTTTTTGTTTCCGTTACATCCGTGTTTTGTTGTGTGGAACTGATTAATTTAAAATGAGCTGTATGTTAATACAGTAGTTTAATGCCGCACACATGTTGGCACTACCACAGGATAAATGCCTTTCCGTCCATCTTCATCAGGAAGCGCAGGCAGCTGTAGAGGATCAGCAGGTCTTTAAACAGGTTGGATGGTGCCAGTTGCACCAGGGCGTTCTGAAGGATGTCAGGATCTTTGGTGTTCCATGCCTGAGCAGTGTGTGCATCCACTCGGTCCTTCAGGATACCGTACATGTTAATGATGAACTCGGTGAACAGAGGATGGAGTGTCCTGTTGTAGCCCAAACCACTAAGTTTTTCCATCAGATCTTCATAGCGCATGTTCAGCTCAGATCTGTACTCCTGATCCACTTCTCCGGTCAGAGGATGTGTAGAAACCTGCCGAAGACATCACTCTTATATCTCCGCCATGACCTACGACCTGCAAATATACCTGTGCCATAACTCGCTTGTAGTTTTATCTCTACTGCCTCATCTGTAATTTGATCTCTGAATTATCAATCTGTACTTCTATATACATGAGATTCTTTTGTTTTTTTTCTCCCATTTGCTCCCTGATTTAGTTGTACCCAAGTCCCACCCATCAAGTACAGCCTTCCCTATCACACAACCATCACCATACAGGGTGGGGCGAAAGTATTTACATGCCCCCTCCGTGACATGCGATGATGCTAGCCGCCTGCCTCCTTACAAACTGCAGCGCATATGCATTTGGAGGCGGTATTACTCTCAGATGGAAATGCCTCCCAGGATGAGTGAGCTCACAGACGCCTGTGATTGGCTGGCGATTGCTGCCACACCTCCCACCTATGAGAGTTTGGCCAATTAACTCCCATGGACTCCCGGTCATGGATGGGTGTGGAATTAACCCGGATTCAAATTTGCGATCTTCAGGTTAATAGTCACGCACCTTGTTGACCACTCAGAAGCGAGATTCTCTCTTGTAACCTGTGTATGTTAATGCTCTGTAGAATCTATACTCATTGTTTAATGACCTCTACTACCTGCTTACCTGTATATGTTGACCTCTAACGTTAAGTATCTTACTTGTCCTCTCAACATACTCATCTGTGTTATAAGCTGTGATCTTCACCGTGACCTTCGCTCGCTCACCTCTACAATCTTTTGTTCGATATTGTGCACCGTGAAGCCGTACAGCCTGTTCTGTTTGTAGAAGATATGGGAGATGATCCTGCGCTCCAGCTGAAAGGCCATTTCCCCCAGAAACCGCTTATCTGTAGGTTGAGTGCATTTTTTTTTTAATGCTTTTACATACATTTACTGCAGAAAACTCACAAACCATGAAGTCCTTGATTGTATGAACAAATAAACTAGAGGCAGCGTGTAAAACTCTGTGGGTGAGATGTCCCAGGTGGTAGTGCCCCTCTCCACGACATCATCACAGGATCTAGGCCAATCATTAGGTGATTATGTCACAAAAAGGGGGCCGTAGCAGTCATCACAGTTATCATCATTGAGTGTGTAGGTGAAGTGACACAGTATCGAGACTTTGTGACAGAAACAAAGAGACAGAGGGACACAGCCTCACCTTCCAGGTGCGAGCAGGATAACGTGATGGACGACGCCTCAGGATGTTCAGGTCTCCTCCCTGTGTCTCTAAGAGTAGATGACATGTGAGGAGGTGCCAAAACACCAGCTTTGAACGAACTCTCATCCAGAAAACTGTCAAGGTGCAGCGTTGATTTCATTCCTGAATCACACAAACAGCAGCACAACAACAGGCGGGGATCATTTTGAAAACATGGCCATTTAAAAAGTACCTCTGTAATGCATTGTGGGTAATGTAATAAACATTCTGTACATGGGTTCTGGGTTTAATTCCCATGTGCACATTTTTTGATATGGTAGAGTACATGGACGTGACCAAACCAGTGATAGAACTTTCTAGTTTGGATGGCTTTGGTATGACTTTCAAGGTCAAAGTTAATTGATTGATTCCATGAGTCCATATATGGTTTCCTATTAGTGTTCCATAGTCACATGTCTATTAGTGATAGATTAAGTTATACGTGGTACGTCTCCAAAACCTTGTCTTCACTCTGACCTTCACCGTTGACCCTAAAAAAAGCCACAGAGCCCTTTGACTTGCTGAATGAATGAAAAAACAAATTAACAGGATGTCTGTCAGGATAAAACTCACCTTCTAGTGGCTGGAAGGATGACGAAGCGTCAGGACGTAAAGGTCTGCTCACCGGGTCTCTGAGAGTAGACGACATGTGATGAGATGGCATTTTGAGACCAGCTCTGAATGAACTCTCGTTCAGAAAACTCTCTCGGTTCTGCAGTGTCGGTTTCCTCCCTGAATCAAACACGTTCAGAGCACACCACATCGTGGACTATTCAAAACCTTCTCACATGAAAACCCCAACTTCTTTAACACATTGTTATTTGGTAGAAATGTTTGGGACAACAGCATGAATTAATGATAAAGTATTATAATTACAACTATTTAATACAGCCATTGAAAATATTTATTTTCTATGCTCTTTTCACCACTGGGTCTCCAATCTATGGTGGCGTATCACTCACACTCAGGTAAACAGAAACTTAAAAATATTGTAATGTCAAACATTTCATTTGGCTCAGAAACATTAATATTGTAATAAAAGGACATTAACTGTTTGTACTGAGTGAGCAGATTCTCACATCTATAGACTTTTTCTTTTCTGATTAATAATGAAGAATATAAAAATCACTGCTCATATAGCGAAAGTAGATGAGAGCACTTGGGGACTGATTTTGACAAACGTGTTGCCACCTCCGTGTTCTGCCGTTAACCTCGTTACCAAGCTTTGTAAGAAATATGCTGGCGAAAACTTTAATCAAGTGATTTGTTTATATATTTATTATAAGCTATAACATTGACAAATAAAATAAATCACTGCTATGCAGTATTGACTTATCAATGTGGGTTACCTGTATTTATCTCACTTTTCTCCATGAGTGTATAGTTTGGGGTGAGACTGTCCAATTTTGATCGCAGCACCAGATTCTCCTTCACCAAACTCTGCAGCGTTGACAGATTCTCCACCTTGCGCCTGAGTTTCTCGTTATCAACAAGCAGCGATGTGTTAAGCTCTTGTAGGTTCATCATTGCGAATCTTTAGCTGGTCGCTGCCCGCACTTTTAACTAAGGGACTAAATTATCAATGTTCTGTGACATCACAAACTGATGCGCCGGGGAGGTTGAGCCGGCTGGCAACATCACAAATCGTGTGCATGCGCTGTGTTTAACGGGACACATGGGGTGACATCACAGATCCAAATCCTTGGAGGGAAATGTGACCGTTTTTTGTGATTCGTGCAGTTCCACATGCACTACACTGAACACTACCTGCACCAGTATGGTCCCGTAATCCTGTTTCCATTGCAGAGTAATCTACACTGTAATAGAACCAGTACTGAATAATTAGTGTGATAGACCTTAGAATTAAATTTTAATTATGCATATTTTATGCAAATCATTTTGCTAATGGCACAGATATCAAAATCAAGGCCAATATGCCACAGTCAGCCACCAACTTTTTTTTGTGCTTAAGACGGCGTACTGAGAACATGATTATCGTACACTCTGTAGCAACCATTACCATGAAGTATAATTCTTCATCCTTCCACCAGGAGGCAGCAAGTCCATCATGACTTAAGAATGATTACAAACGAACTCACTGCTGTCAAGTGTCAGAAAATCAAAGTGAATAGAGGAGTAAATAAAAGACCAACACCAATCATGTTCCACATGTGGAGTCCAAGGTCGCCTTAGATGTTCAGTGATTATTCAGCCCTCAATGAGCTACAAATTCAGTGACATGGCTCAGTGAAATGAGTGACACCTCTGGAAATGGAAATGATGTGAATATTAAAAACATCTGGCACATGAAAGAGGAATTCTTTTTTTATTCTTAGACAATTACTGAAAAATACAGATTGTTTTTTTCTGAAATACAGCCATGAAAACTACCAAAAATTCATTTAAAATTAAAAAGTGTGGGGGTTAGTTCAAACAAAACAAAAGAACCCCTCTATCTGATGGTAAATTAGTGAATATAAATGAACTTATAATCACACACAGGTTACACTACACTACACTTCAGATAACTGATATCGAGGAAATAAGTGCAAGACTCACATCACCACCACAAAAAGAAAAAGAATTCAGAAGAGATTCTGCTCCGTGTTTATACGTCCAACAGCACAACAAACAAAACACACAGGGAATCAGGAAGCAGTGATACGGTGGTGACGTCCATCTGGGAGCTGTATTTTATCATTTTAAAAAAATTGATTCCAAAAAAAAACCCATGACTGACGGGATGCCATTTTGGGACACACACTTGGCGCTTGATGCTAAATTCGTAGTACAACGCTTTAATGAAATGTTTGATGTCAACTGAAATGACAGTATGAGTCAGTATTTAGTGTTGTGGTAATAATGATAATTATATTGAACACAAACAAAATACACAGATTTCATTTTAAAGTCTCCATTCACCCCCAGGTAGATGAAATAAAGATGGAATACAGTGGTGTCTCTGAAATAAAATAGAATGAGATCCATGATGTCTTCCTGAAACCGTTATTTTCCTCCTGTATGCGAGTGAGTGTTAATGATCCTGCACCGGCCACCACGATATCGAGAACATCTGTATTATTTCTCTTAAAATCGCTTCCCTTCTTCTGTTTCTTATCACTCGCTCTCAGACTTTTACACTTTCTACCAACCGCTGTTAATTGTTATTGTAAATAGACAGAACCAGAACAAGATGTAGAGCAGGTGAATAAGAGATAATAAGCCCGTGAGCTGTGGTCAATGGGTACCTTTAAAGACAACAAAGATGAAAAACAGCGTAGGTATTTAAACCTGGCGGCGCTATGCGTTAGTTGCGGGATCTTCCGAGGATCTGTAGGATGTACAGGAAGATGTTGATGATGTCCAGGTAAAGGTTCAGAGCTCCAAACACATACTCCTCAGGACTCAGCGATAGTTTCTTGTTCCCCAGGAGCAACTGCGTGTCTACGGCCAAAAACTGCAACACAACACGGGTTCAGTACTCACACACCATCCACACAGCTCACTAAAGCTAAAGCTCGTCAATGTGCACATCATGTATGACATCACCAGCTAACTTGTTAATAAAGTAGCACACAAACAGTTAACATACAAAGTGTTTCCATGACAACCACCATCTGCTCATCATTATCAGGGGCTGCATTAGCTTAGCTTCGGTCTGTTTATTACATCAACCTTTTATCATATGACTGTGATAAAAATAATAAATAATTAAAGGTCTTACGCAGGTGAACAGGAGTGCGCCCAGTGCGGCGTACACAATGTGCAGGATGTTGTTACGGATGAAGATGCAAAGGATACCGAAGAGGAAGAGGACAATCATGCAAACGAAGAGGACGCCAGCACAGGAAGTGAAGTCATACTTGCTCTGTGAGTTTGTAACATGAGAAAAAGGTGAGAAACAAAACAGCATGTTAGTCTACAGAGAAAGCAAATATTCCTGAAATGTGATGCATTCTGGGTAAATTCTGCTCCTCATCTCTTAAAGGTGTATTGTGTGAAATTAACACAAATTAGAAATTTATATAAAATGATATTTCCTTCTCTCCTTTTCTGAAAAAAGCTCCCACGGCTATTTTAATTCCCTTTAAGTAAACATCCTGGCTTTGTTATTGTAATTCTGCTCTTAGCCAGTAGGGGCAGGAGCATGTCACACACTTGAGATAGATCAAAAAAAGGACAGCGTGCTGACCTGTAGAGAGAAGATCACCACCGTGAAGCAAACCACGACCGTGATACCGACGGCCATGATGACGATGTCCGTGTCGTAGAAGCTGGCGATCACACCCGTCATGTACGACATGCACAGAGTCAACACTGACTACAACGAAAACATGTTAAGATACGTCAATCATCTCAACTCAACCATGCCATCAACACCGACATGTACTTTAGTCTGACTATCGCGAATGAGATGTACAAGCACCTGTTTAGTTATTAGAATTTGAAGTTCATCTTTAAATTATGAATTTTTTTTATAGATTTTAATAAACAGTCTAGTTAGTAATTTAAAACAGTCTATAATACCAGATATAATGTGAATGGAAGAATGTGATATGTGGGTCATTGTTACCAAGGCGATCAGGTTCCATGGGTGTTTGCGCCTAAATTCTCCGCAGCAACTGATGGCGATCAGTGGAACGAGGAGGATGGCGAAGGATACGTAGTAGGTCCAGCTGTTCTGCCTGACAAACGTCTTGATGTGCCGCTCGAAAGTAAAGAGAGTGACGACGGAGAAGGTGACGACCAGCTGTGCAGTGAGAACGAGGAACACCTGACAACACACACACACACACACACACACACCTCTAAACACCAGAGACTCCTATCAATGTGACAAACACATCAGTTAATGTTCACCATCCAAGACCCGTGTTTATGCTGTTACCATGGAAACACTAATTGTATTTAACCACACCAATTAATGTAAAGCTGCAATCTGCAGTTGATGTTTTAAATGAATCTAATCCACACCTGACCAATCTGAATCCAGGCTGCAACACATTTGGGGATGTGACTATTTACATATTAAAGAATATTAATATTCATGTTATAAATATATAACCAATTATTCTGTCAATTCCCAGAATAATCTATTATTAATTATGAGTAAATCTAATCTTAAAACGTTTTTCCTTCTCAAAACACTATTTATTTATTCACCTTGCGGATGAACGCTCGTCTCACTGCTTTGTCATCGAAGCCCGAGATGGCGATTTCCTCTTGGTCGTACATCGGGGGAGGTTCATCACTCTGGTAAAAGTTATTGGATGGATCTGCGTTTCACAAAAACACAAACAGTTTAAAATATAAATAACAAAATTAAGCAGAACTAACTCTGATCATACTCGGACACGTCCCCTCACCCGGAGTGTACTGGTACGGAGTCGAGTTGGGGCTCAGATTGTGAGTCGTTGGGTTGTAAGGAGACGAATCTGGAAAGGGAGCCTGTGGATATCCGGGTCCGCCCTGACCGTACATTGGATGTACGAAAGCTCCTGGAGGAGGAAAAGGAAGACCACCACCAGGTACCCCAGGAGCTCCTGGTACTCCAGGTACTAGTGGGACTCCGGCCGTAACTGGGACCCCGGGCATCCCGTTGTAATCCGGAGGAGGCAGGACGAATCCAGCAGGGTTCGGCTGCCCATGTAGAAAGTCCTGTGGTGGCGTCGGTGAACCGCTGTCCACAAAGGGCACGTATCCACTTTTATCCTGCGACATTGTAGCTATAAAAAAAACACAAAAAAAACCCAAAAAAAACCCCCACACATTTATTATTCACAATCAAAATTTTAATGTTTACCAGTACTGGCATTAGTTTTGGTTTTTTATATTGCGACAAAAACACGGCGTTGCATAACATTTTTATTTCCTAAAACATACAGTGGTTCAACCAGAGCTAATATTCAAGCTAAAATTAGCATTAGCGAAGATCACCATGATTCCATGAGAAACTCTCTGATGATGGCAGGATTCCAAATGTTTTTTTTCCCACCGATATAAAAACACGACCATTACTTCCACATCATGTTTCACATTTGAGAGGAAAAAACATCACCCGCTGAAGTAATTCTATTCACTTTAACCACATTAACCAACACTCAAGTGTAACAGAACATATGGTAAACAAGTCACATGTCACCGTCCAGATCAGATGCAGAAACAATCCACTACAGCATCTTCCTGCTTTTATTACACACACTATAAAATTATATATATATATATATATATATATATATATATATATATATATATATATGACACACACGCACTGTAATCTTTCGCTACTTTCGCGCTTCCGTTTCTGCAGCTTCAGTGCATCATGGGTTTTTTAAAAATCTTCTCTTTTCGGCTTTTTCCCTTTTCTCGAGAGTTGCCACAGCGAATCATTTGATTCGGCAGAGGTTTTTACGTCGTATGCCCTTCCTGTCATAACCTTTAAGCAAGGGACAGAAACACACTGACGGCTTTGCAGCTCCTCTTTACGAAAGTCAGCAATGGTTCTTTTACATCAACCTCTCACCATAGACAGTGACAGACATGGCCCGCCTTTGATAACCCAGTTAGCCGCACTGGGGAAGGGGGCAGTGACAACCTTTGTGGGGACTCGAACTCCCAACCTTAGGATCAGCGATCCTGCGCCCTTTCCAGTAGATCACCACTGCCCCTCCGGGTTTTTCAAAAATATTAATTGAAAAAAATAATAATGAAAAACAGAAAACATTAATGAAAATGTTGCAAAAGAAAGTCAATTGTACAAAAAAAACCCAAACAACCCCCCCCCGAACAAAACTACAGTAGGCTCTCGACATTCGCGGGTGTTCGGTTCCAAGCTCTTCCACGAAGAGATGATCTGCGAGTTCTGTTCCCAGAAGTAAAACCCCCATGTACACGTCACATGTGCGAATGAGCAGCCGGAAGTAAAATACTATGTATCTATTTGTTAAACACATTCTATAGAGTCTTACTCATTAATACAGTATTTATTTAGTACAATATAGTCATGATTAAGAAAAACTTTTCAATTTTTACTCTTATTTTTATTGATGATAAAATATAAACATACAGCATATACTGTTGTAAAGCACTCGTTTTAAAGTCGTTTTCAATTCTTATTCCAGTACAGTATCTCAGTTCATTCTGAGAATGTTTGTGTGTGAGATTTTATGTTCTGTAGCATGTTTAACAAACGATACCAAAAGGATAAACTTTATTACGCTTCATGTCCTTTTACATTGAACTTGGAGTGACGTCTTCAAAATGGCGCTGCCTAGAGGGCGACGTCGCGGAGTTCTCAGAGTCAAATTGTTCCTTTGTTCATTTTAATTTGTTTGTTCATGTTTTGCACTATGCTCGTCTATGATGGGTCGACCCTACTACAGCTATGAGCAGCTTCGAGCAACTAAGCACGCAACAACTTCTATCAATGCTAGCGATTACCAGCTAAGCCCAGGCGGAGTTCTCAGAGGCTTGGTTAGCACTTCCGGCCATACAGTACTACTTGAAAATGTATTTCACGAGCTTCAAGCTCAGATTGCAGCGCAGAGGGATCTACAGGTCGGTGTTTCTGTGAAACACGGCTCGTGGAGAGTACACCCGATAAGGCGATTATACCAGCTGGCTACATGGCCTTCATCCCCTGCAATCCCAAGCGCTGGCGTCGTCGTTCGGCCTCTTCCCCCCCGGGCTTCTTGTCAGCTGGGATGCGGCTCGCATTGAGCTACCATAGCATATGAGCTCTGCTAGCCCCATCCCGGCTAACAAGCCCAGGTGAGCGTGCTTAGTTGTACATGCCCGAAGATACTCCGATCTTATAGCTGTAGTAGAGTTGACCGGTCGTAGATGAGCATAGTGCAAAACATGAACAAACAAAACAACAAATAAAACAAATTGACTCTGACACCTCCGCGATGTTGTCCTCTGGACAGCGCCATCTTGGAGACGTCACTCCAAGTTCAATGTAAAAGGACATGAAGAGTACTGTAATAAAGTTTATCCTTTTGGTATCGTTTGTTAAACATGCTACAGAACATAAAATCTCACACATAAACATGAACTTAGGTACTGTACTGGAATAATAATGGAAAAAGACCTGAATACAACAGTTCAGAGAAAACTGTCGTTTCTCAGGAGAAAGTCTTATTTCTTCAGAAGAGACATCCAGCGTTTTCTATCGCTTCGCCAGAGAAGACGCACAGCGTTTGAGTGGTGTCATAGAGTTTAACTGGTAATTAAAACAAAAAAAAAAACAGGCTCATTGATAACTTAACCAATCGGGAGAAGGAGAACAGTCATTGGCTGAATTTGAATCACGTGCCTGTTGCTCGGCAATCAGTGAATACTCAAACTGTGGGTGCAAAACCGCAAATAGTCAAAGGCCTACTGTACTCACATTTTTATATGAGGTGTGCATCAGTGTGCGTGCGCCTGTATGTGTGTTTGTTTTATTTACATCTCATGTATTATTTTTGAATGTTTAATGATTATCAGCATTTATAGTGTTTAATAGTTAGAGTGTTGGGGCAGTGGTGGTCTAGTGGTATAGGGCGCTGGATCACTGATCCAAAGGTTGGGGGTTCGAGTCCCACTCTCCACAAGGTTGTCACTGCCCCCCCCCCTTCCCCAGTGCGGCTAACTGGGTTATCAAAGGCGGGCCATGTCTGTCACTGTCTATGGTGAGAGGTTGATGTAAAAGAACCATTGCTGACTTTCGTAAGGAGTGAGCTGCAAAGCCGTCAGCGTGTTTCTGTCCCTTGCTAAAGGGTTGTGACAGGAAGGGCATCCGACGTAAAAACCTCTGCCAAATCAAATGTGCAAATCAAATGATTCGCTGTGGCAACTCCCAAGAAAGGGAAAAAGCCGAAAGAAGAAGAAAAAGAGTGCCCCATCCACTCAAAGCACACAGCCACTTTGTTTCTGGAATCTCAGATATCGAAGGCTGTGACATCATTGGGATTCGAATTCATGATGAAACGAAGAAGTAAAGAGGAAATTGAGGTCATAACAAAAATGTTACATACGTACTTTAATCATTTCTGAATTTGGGCAGAAAATTAATCTGATTCAGCAAAGAAATTAAGTGGCAGTGGTAGCCTAGTAGTATAGGGCGCTGGATCACTGATCTTAAGGTTGGGGGTTCAAGCCCCATTCTCAACGGATTTCATTGTCCCCCCCCAGTGCACTAACTGGGTTATCAAAGGCCGGCCGTGTCTCTCACTGTCTGTGGTGTGAGATTCATGTAAAAGAACCATTGCTGAATTTCGACAAGATTCACTGTGGCGACTCCCGAGTCAAAGGGAAAAAGCCGAAAGGAAGACAGAATAGTGTTGAATATACATTTATTGATATTATATAGATATATACATGTGCGTATACATCAGACGGGGGTCAGTCCTACTACGTGGAAATTTGGCGTTCACAGAGGGTCTTGCTCCCCATTAACCGCAAAAAATGAGGGATCCCTCACTTTACGCTGTTAATTGGGGCCTAAGATCCCCACGTGACCATCGAAATCCGCCAAGTAGGATCACCCCACTCCAGACCGACGTATATTTCGTTTTGCGAACGTCCGGAGATATGTGCAAGTGATAGGATTTTAATTTGGGTTATCAAAGGCGGGCCATGTCTCTCACTGTATATGGTGAGAGGTTCATGGAAAACAACCAGATTTCCTTTCGGATTTTGCTTTCTCAGGGGTTGCCACAGCGAATCATTCGCATGTTTGATTTGGTTCATAGGTTTTTAGGTCGATGCCCTTCCTGACACAACCTTTTAAGCGCGGGACAGAAACACACTGACGGCTTTGCGGCTCCTCTTTCCGAAAGTCACCACTGGGGGGGGGGGGGGGGGCAGTGACAACCTTGTGGAGAGTGGGACTCGAACCCCCAACCTTAGGATCAGCGATCTATACCACTAGACCACAACCGCCCCGAAATCTCACACTATGATTTTATAAACACACAGGCACGCGCGCGCGCACACACACACTAATGTAGAAGACATTTTTTCAGTTTCTCTTTCGGATCTTGTTCTCGCGAGACTTTATATTAATTGTATTTTGTTTATGTTTGTGCTTGTCTGAGAGAGCAGTTGAGAGTTTCGTGTCTGTTATTTGATACTCATCACATTTCAGCGTTCATAAAATATTCATCTCATCACGTCATTTCCGTTTCCGCTTTATAAACCTGCTTTCACATCTAATCAGCGATAAAGTCAAATCCGAGGCACGCTACAGAATCTGCATCAAATGGAAGTCGTCTGTTTATAAATGTTTTCTGACGTGAGGAGTAAACAACAACAAAAGAAGCCGCTGTGTGAGAGCTCGATATCAAAGTTCCACACAAAAAATCCCCGGATTTCCTTCACCTCGAACCTCTCTCTCTCTCTCTCTCTCTCACACACACACACACACACACACACACACCTGCTCTCCTCTGCGCTGATTCTCCGCCGTGTTTCAAAATGAACGCCAAAATAAAAGCGATTCTTCTCCACAAAGCTTTGATCCTCTGAACTTATTCCTGCGCCATCTTTATCCCGTCACTTCTTATTCCAGTCAGGCTCCGCCCACCCCCAGTCTCGAGCATAGACAGGTTGACATGAATTTCTAAAGGCAGCCAATGAGAAGGATCCGTCAGATCACATGATGTAGGGTTTGCTATGAACGGGCGGGTTGGAAGTGTAGTTTGTGTGACGTTAAACGTTATTTACATAGTCCAACCCACCCAATCACATGGTGTAAGATTTGCTGTGACCGAATGGATTGGCAAATGTAAATAACCTGTGATGTCACAATAAGTACGTCTAACCCCAACCCCCGTCAGTGCGTGGGAATATATTTTAAATACAGCGGTACAAAATTTACCCGGGTGAGTTCGTAAGTCAAAATGTTGGTTAGATAAAACAAAAATCCCAATTAATCTGTCCCAACCCTTTCCCAAACTCGTATAACCTGCCACAAACACGTATATTTCACCTAATATATTAAAGATAAACATATAAAAATAAATAATAAATAATATTGCATGTACATTAATAATAATTATTAACAAATAATAATAAAAAAGAATAAACAATAAGTCAACCAACCCTTCCGATCATCGACTGCATGATGATGTCACGTGGGTGAAAATGTCACACGAGCAGGCATGAGGTGGTGTCTAACAGACAAGGAGGAGGAGAATTTTGTGCATGTGCATGCTACCATAGAGAAAAGGCTTGTGGTAAGCTCCCACAAGGTCAGTGCTTCTCAAATACGTAGTGTTGTGATGCCAGGGGGCGTGTATGACCCTGGACAACATGCTTTTTTTGCCATACTGTACTAGAATTAAATGTAATTGCGCATCCTCTACAGTAGGTGGCAGTGGCGCTTTCACTGTGTTCTCTATGGTGTCGGAAACACAGTGAGAGTGCCACTGCCACCTACTGTAGATGATGTGCAATTGCACTTTCCTCACTGGTATTTGTCGCGTGCACATGCACAAAATTGTCCTCCTGTTACACACCACCTCCTGCCTGCCTACGTGACATTTTCATGCAGTCGATGATTGGAAGAGTTAGTTGACTTATTGTTTATTCTTGTTTAATTATTATTTATTCTTAATAATGTTAATGTACATGTATTATTATTATGAAATATTTATTGTTTTTACATGTTTATCTTTAATATATTAGGTGAAGTATACATGTTTGTGTCAGGTTATATGAGTTTGGGAGGGGGTTGAAACGGATTAATTGGTTTTCTGTTATTTCTTATGGGAATAATTGTCAGGGGGTGACGTGAAATGTTTTTATTCTTCCTCTAGGAGGCATCACAGAAAATAATTGAGAAGCACTGCACAAGGCGAAACCATTTCCCCAGTAGAGCTCGTAAATCAAAAATTTGCTGGTTGGATGGGGCGGATTTTTGGTGGATCAAAACTCGTATCATGGAGAATTTGTTATAAAAGACACTCGTTCCAACCTAAGTCAAGGTACCATTGTATATCAAAACACAAATGTATTAAAAATAATTCAGGATCAAACTAATCTATTGTTATAATTATAAGTACCCGTTCTTTGTGTATGATTGTTATGGGTTTTTTAAATCCCTGTAAGAAGATTAAAATGGTTCTATTTCCTGATTTGTGCCACATTAGCATAGCTGCCAACATTTACGAAAAATGGTATTCAATACAATTTCTGATGATGTAAATTACGATAATACGAATTTAATAAACATTTCTTGAATAAAATACGATTTTTCAAAATTTCACGGGATGCAGCAATCATTGTTAATGATTACTCCCCCCCCCCAGAAGTTGGTATATTCTGGTTCTGTAATGCATTGTGGGATTAAAAGAAGTGAAGCGGAAAAACGGCATGTTTGTTGGGTGTGACACGACACCGCCCTGGCCTGTGAAAGCAGATAGTATGCTAAATTTCATTGGCTATTGCCTGATGGCTGGCTGCGCTTAGCCAATCAGGGACGTTGTTAGATAGTTTGTCAGTATTACATGGAGAAATGGTGACCTTATCGATGGCGCGGGAGCGAAGCATGACTATGAATTAAACATGCCGGCCAAGGGGAAGGGACAGCGCTATAAGGATTCCTATCGAGAAGAATTCCCATTCATTTTAAAGTCAACGAAGGGTGAATATTTTGCCTTTTGCAATCCATGTCGGCGTGATATATCAATTAGCCATGGCGGTCGGTCAGACATTGTCACTCACGCAAAAAAGTGTGGCGAACGTCGCTAAAACTTCAGAATTAACCAAATGGGTTGCAACTACAAATGGACTGTCAACAATAAGGGCTGAAAGTTTGTTTACTTCGTTTCGTATTGAACACAATATCCCTGTCGCTGTTGCGAGCCGTGTCGGACCCTTGTTCAGGAAAGCATTTCCGAATTCGAACGAAGTAAAGAAATTTTCATGTGCTACGACAAAAACGAGTATAATTCATGAAATGGCCAGTGATGGGAGGAAAACTACGATTGATGCCATGAAAAACAGCCCGATGGTAGTAATGACTCAAATTCCAAGTTGTATCCTATTGTGATCACGTATTATGACAGTGCTGCAATAACGAGTGAACTGTTTTCTATGTATATAAAAAATATTGCCCAAGCAGCATTACGCAATAACTCACTCACTCACTCCTATATCGTTAAATAAGAGATTATTTTTATGTTGGTGTCCAAACCTTTGTTAAATATTCATTTTATTTCCTCAATGCTCATGTTGGACATTATTGTTATTCTACATGTGAAATTAGTGCATGCTACTTAGTTAATAGAATTAATTTTTTTTGAAGGATGTAGTTTTAAGGTGTATTTTCTGATAGTTAATTTGTTAAAAAGCTTTGGCGTTGGCCCCCCCCCCCCAACCGGAACTTTGTCCCTGGACCCTGACCAGGGGGCATTTTGCCCTGGACCCCATATTACTATTTCAATTTTCTGAATGTTGGCAGCTATGCATTAGGGTCATTTTTTTACAATTAAATCTGGGATTTATATAAAATAAAAGTGTTATCCATGTATAATAAAAATAATCACAATTCCTCTAAATATTAGAATCAAAGTGAACGGTAAATGTAGAAATAAAGGATAAATATTACAAGATGTATATCAGCTGTGATAAACATTTATGAGTTTCAAGTCTGTTTAAAAGAGCAGAATTATCCTCGTGGGAGGGACACAGCGTCACATCTGTCAAACATATGCATCTGTGAAGCCTTGTATGAGGAAGAGGGCACGCCGCACTTGAAACGCACGATCGCCCCCATAGGAAGGGAGGCGCACTACTTAATCCAAAAAAACAAAAAACAAAAAAAACAAAACAAAAACAAGCCAGACACAAAGAGTTCAAAGTGTAAACGTTGTGTATTCTAGATCTTTGTACCCATGTTTTTGTTGATACAATATAAATACAGTTTTCTGTACATTATTATATAGTTTTAAATCCAGCTGTACAGATCCCGGTGAAGGAGCACGAGCAGCTTGTCTTCCACAGTAAGAGCTTCGAATTTCTTTCATCCAGTTACAGCATTGAAACACTTTCATAAAACCTCCTCAGATAAAATAGTCTTCAGGTGGACTGAGCCCTGGAGTCCGAGCTCAGCGCACGTGACTGTCCATCACTCTGTGTCCTGTCACCTTTCAATTCAAAAATAGATCGGTTTCCTTGAGCGGCGAATCAAACCCGAGGCGCACGCGGAACATCAGTTTGAGGATCTGATCGGGATCGTAATACGATTTTTGACCAATCAGAAGGCAGCTGTGTATCATGTGCTTTACAGTCGGACTGATACGGGTTACGTGATGACAAAGAAGCGGATGTGTGCTGGTTTATGAAATAAAAACTCTGCAGCACACGCCTTATAAAATAACAAAACAATGTTAATTATTAGTCAAACAGAAATAAACACAAACGGAAAGGCTGTGACGGTTAAAAAAAAAAAAAAAAAAAAAAAAAAAAAAAAAACCTGACGGGTCAAACCCAGCCACAGTCCGAACCGAGGTGCTGTTCCTGCGTCAGGCTGCAGCTCCACGTCGTCCATCCGGGAGCGTGTGCACACAGGACGCGTCTCTCCAGTGCAAACATTCAAACAAAGGTCTTCACACACATACAGTACTCGGAAAAGCAGTAAAAACTTAAAGGCAACTTCCTGTTCTCAACCAGGATTCTTACCATCATCAAAATGTGAGGCACTGAAACCAAGGACATGGCACTTAAGTGAGAATCAGTCTCTCTCTCACACACACACACACACACACACACACACACGCGCCAATTATTGATTAATTTATGAATAAATCATGGCAGACGCTGCTGCGACTACGTTGAGACACAGTTACTTCCTTAAAATTAAACTCGAGATTCATATCGGCGTGAATGTCTAACAAACACCAGGCACTAGGGGGCGCTAATTCTGGAGAGTTAAATGTTAACAAAAAAGTCCTGATCGAACACTTTTGGAAAACCAGCTGAAATCAAAGTGAACTGGAGCAGCAAGTATAGATTTCGAAGTGTAACGAAACACCCTTGCAGCGCCCGGGTCTAAAAGCCAGGATCTTACCGCTATGAAGACATGCTAACCACTACACCACTGCGCCAGAGACATGTCGACTGATCACAGATTGATTGATCAGAAGGGTATGATCATGAATTCCAGATGTCATGATGGGATAAATATCATCTTGATGGTAAACATAAAAAAATATGGCGTTGGTGATATATTATAATCGGCACATGGCTAACACACACACACACACACACACACACACACACACACACACACACACAATAAGAACAGAAACAATTTCAGTTCTAAACAGCAAATTGGAAGCGTCTTTGGTAACACCTGATAAAATGCAATGAATAAACAGTAGTACTTCCTCAACCTCAGCTGAGGTTCCAGATTTGAGCCTCATCCCATCACCCCAATCTGAGCTTCCTCATCTGTCAGTCACACACGGCAGAAAACTGAAGCTCAGCCTGAAGAAGATGTCGTAAGGGAGAATTTGTGCAACGGTGCATTGAACATTCAAATTGGGACTTTTGTTTTTTTTTTTTGTTTGTTTCAATAGTCTCTTCAAAAAAATACACAGGAAGATAAAAATATCAAGAAAGAGAGAGAGAGAGAGAGAGAGAGAGGGAAAAAGAGAGAGAGTATATGCTCGGTATGTGCCGATAATCAGTTCTGTGCTATATTGCGATACTGAACACGTATTATTATTAATATTAATAATTATTGATGAATCCCTGGATTATAAAGGAAGCTCGTTGACCGTAGCGAGCGTCCCTGTGGAGAATCCTTTATCCTGATACACGATCATGATGTTTATATCAAATGTCGGCATACAGCCTAATCTTCCACATACGAACCAACCCATAATTAAAAAAAAAAATAGGTGTGTCTTTCCTACAGCAGTACAGACTGGAGCTGTGGGTCGGTCTCCGAAGACACAGGCGATCTACTGAGCCGCGCCGGACGCACAAACACGCCATGACCCATGGCGCAGCGGAAATACACGCGACCCTGCACCGTGCCGTTGTGTTTACCTGCAGGGAGACAAACACACACACACACACACACACACACTAATGTCAGCTGAGTTTGTGGTAGTATGACATCACAGACATTGTTAAGCAAAAAGTTAATTAACAGTAATTAAAAAATGAAAAACTATTATACACACCACCAGCATAGTGAAGCTCCACCCCTACCCAGATACCCTGGGCAAATTCAACTCCGCCCACATAGTGCACTGTGCCACTCCTCGTGCCCACCCACACCTGCTCTCCAGGTGCCATCCAGTCAGGAAGCTGAGTCACTGGTGCACCCTCCTCTTCCTCACTGGAAGGGGCAGGGCTAATTCTCTTGCAAATCCTGCTTGCCATGTCCTCTGGTGTAGTGGGGTGATGGGGCGTGTCAGGTGAGGATGAGGACGGACTGCCGTTGCCATTGTGGAGGTGGTACGAGGCCGCTGGAACATTAGAGCTGACGTGTGCAATGCGTCCGGGAGACATTTCGGCACGTTCTGCTTCCGTGTGCCAGTCAAAGTGCTTGAGGTCGTCTTCTCCAAATTCGTCCCCGGCACCTTTGAAATCTGTAAACTCCTGACTGATGTTTGAATGAGAAGACGAGGAGTGGGCGTGAGAGGTTTCATTTAAGGCACTATTTCCAGTCAATGAGTTTCTCGCCTGCTCTTGGAGCTCCGTGGCGTCTCTGGAGCCAACGCTGAGACGATCAGAACTCTCGCTGCCTGAGAAGGGCGCATCTGAAAGTGTGGCGTTGGAAGTGCTGTGGGAGAAATAGCCACTCGTACAGCTGCTTGCTGTGGGACTGCGAGACACGTCCTTCTCCGCCCCTCTGTTTCCAGGAAACGAGGCCACGCCTGATGTCAAGTCTCCACCCCCACCCAGGCTGGCGTTGTACACCTCAAAGTTGGCGAAGTCCTCGGGGATGTAAGTTCGAAAGTGTCGGAGAGAAACTGAGGCGGGG
Organism: Plotosus lineatus; assembly: GCA_024760905.1. Lineage (NCBI taxonomy): Eukaryota > Metazoa > Chordata > Actinopteri > Siluriformes > Plotosidae > Plotosus > Plotosus lineatus. The sequence goes on from CM045739.1 coordinate 2,463,567, forward strand.
ACAGTGGAAGGGTCCAGCTCAGGCTCCTCCTCTTCTGAATCCTGATCAATCATCCGTGAGCAGACAAAACACTTTCATATTCAACTCAGATGAAACTGATTTAACTTTTATTTAGTGACTCGTGACAGAATGGATAATTTAGTAAAATGTTTAAATTCTGAAGATCAGACTGAAACACTGGTATTGGATCAGGTGTTTTAACCAGTGCAGTACACTGATAAACCAGAAGTCCAGAAAGAGCCCAGAGTTCTGGAGGTTGCGCAAAAAACAAATGTTCCAAATTTAAATCTGTAATTCAGGGAAACTACTGCCCATTAGTGGAGAAACCCAAACCCTTAAATACACCTCTCACACTTGGAGATGAGTCGCTCCTGTTGTTTGTGGATGTGTGTGCGTATATATATATATATATATATATATACACACACACACACACACACACAGATATACACATATATACTAGTCCTTCTCAAAAAATTAGCATATTGTGATAAAGTTCATTATTTTCTGTAATGTACTGATAAAAATTAAACTTTCATATATTTATATTTTAGATTCATTGCACACCAACTGAAATATTTCAGGTCTTTAATTGTTTTAATACTGATGATTTTAGCATTACAGCTCATGAAAACCCAAAATTCCTATCTCAAAAAATTAGCATATTTCAGGCGACCAATAAAAAAAGTGCTTTTAATACAAAAAAAGTCAACCTTCAAATAATTATGTTCAGTTCTGCACTCAATACTTGGTCGGGAATCCTTTTGCAGAAATGACTGCTTCAATGCGGGCGTGGCATGGAGCCAATCGGCCTGTGGCACTGCTGAGGTGTTACGGAGGCCCAGGATGCTTCGATAGCGGCCTTAAGCTCATCCACAGTGTTGGATCTGGTGTCTCTCAACTTTCTCTTCACAATATCCCACAGATTCTCTATGGGCTTCAGGTCAGGAGAGTTGGCAGGCCAATTGAGCCCAGTAATACCATGGTCAGTAAACCATTTAGCAGTGGTTTTGGCACTGTGAGCAGGTGCCAGGTCGTGCTGAAAAATGAAATCTTCATCTCCATAAAGCTTTTCAGCAGATGGAAGCATGAAGTGCTCCAAAATCTCCTGATAGCTAGCTGCATTGACCCTGCCCTTGATAAAACACAGTGGACCAACACCAGAAGCTGACATGGCACCCCAGACCATCACTGACTGTGGGTACTTGACACTGGACTTTAGGCATTTTGGCATTTCCTTGTCCCCAGTCTTCCTCCAGACTCTGGCACCGCGATTTCCGAATGACATGCAAAATTTGCTTTCATCCGAAAAAAGTACTTTGGACCACTGAGCAACAGTCTCTGTAGCCCAGGTCAGCCGCTTCTGCCGCTGTTTCTGCTTCAAAAGTGGCTTGACCTGGGGAATGCGGCACCTGTAGCCCATTTCCTGCACAAGCCTGTGCACGGTGCGTCTGGATGTTTCTACTCCAGATTCAGTCCACTGCTTCCACAGGCCCCCCCCCCAAGGTCTGGAATCGGCCCTTTCACTTTTTCCTTCCCACAAACGTCCCACTGAGGTGGCTTGATACGGCACTCTGGGAACAGCCTATTCGCTCAGAGATTTCTTTCTGTGTCTTACCCTCTTGCTTGAGGGTGTCAATGATGTCCTTCTGGACAGCAGTCAGGTTGGCAGTCTTACCCATGATTTCGGTTTTGAGGATTGAACCAGGCTGGGAGTTTTTAAAAGCCTCAGGAATCTTTTGCAGGTGTTTAGAGTTAATTGGTTGATTCAGATGATTAGGTTAATAGCTCGTTTAGACTACCTGAACATGATATGCTAATTTTTTGAGATAGGAATTTTGGGTTTTCATGAGCTGTATGCCAAAATCATCTGTATTAAAACAATAAAAGACATGAAATATTTCAGTTGGTGTGCAATGAATCTAAAATATATGAAAGTTTAATGTTTATCAGTACATTACAAAAAAATAATGAACTTCACAATATGCTAATTTTTTGAGAAGGACTAGTGTAACCGGGGATTTAGCTCAGTTGGTAGAGCGTCCGCTTTATCCTCCGGAAGGTCGGAGTTCGAATCTGGCCGCGTCATACCATAAGACGTTAAAATTTGGTAGTTGTTGCTTCCTGCTTGGCGCTCAGCATCAAAAGGATAGAACAACGCAATAACTGGCGCTGCACAGTGGCGACAGGTGCCCAGAGCACAAACCAAATTTCGATGTATGTAAAAGTACTTTGACAATAAAGAATTGTTTGTTTGTTTGTATATACATATAGTATATATATATATATATATATATATATATATACACACACATACAGTATATGTGTGTGTGTGTGTATATATATATATATATATATATATATATACACACACACACACACACACACACACACACACAATAGGCCCTTGACTATTCACAGTTTTGCAATCATGGTTTGAGTATTCTGCCGAGCAACTCTCATGTAATTCAAATTCAGCCAATGGCTGTCCCTCCTTCCTGCTGATTGGTTGAGATGATGTAATGCCCAATTTTCCTTATTCGCACACAAGTTGACAATGAGCCTTTCTTTAGTGTGTTTTAATTACCAGTTAAGTTCTATGATGTTACTCAAACGCCTGCTAAGCACCAGAAAAAGGTAATGACGTTGGATGTCTCTTCTGAAGAAATAAGACTTTCTCCGGAAGAAACAACAGATTCCTCTGAAGTACCCGAAGAGGAATAATCGTCTGAACTGTTGTAAAATTCTCCACTATTTAAGTCTTTTTCAATTATTATTCCAGTATATGACCTAAGGTAATGTTTAGAATGTTTGTGTGTGTGATTTTATTTACTGTGGTGTAGCATGTTTCTCATTTTGTTTTGTTTATCCAATTTATTACATTTCTTGTTCTTTTATGTCCTTTTTGTTATGGTCTGTGTTTTGGGGGAGTTTGATTTTGGCGCTGTGCCTCTAACTAACTGTTTACTCTCCGCTTCGGCTGAGGGGCGTGGCTGAGCTGCTCGGTGGCTCATACCAGAATTCTCATTTACTCCCAATAAACAAAAGCACGCTCACCTCTGCGCCAGAGGATTAACTCACATCGATATCACCGCTTCTTTGGTATTTAACACTCTCTCACTCTAAAACTCTGTTTTCTACTTTCTCCGGCTGAGGGGCGTGGCTGATCTGCTCGGACTTAATACAGTTCATACCTAATGCAAGACCTTCCTCTAGTGGGCATTTTTGAAAACTACAGTGCTGTATGTTTCAAAATGAATGCATTTAAAGGTGTTTTTATATGTATGCTGTATAATGTTTATATTTTATTATCAATAACTATCACAGTAAAAAAAAATAAGTTTTTCTTAATCATTACTACATTTGACGACATTAATACTGAATTAATGAGTAAGACTGTCTGTAGAATGTGTTTAAGAAGCATATTTTAGCGCATGTAATAGATACATAGTATTTTACTTCCGGCTGCTGATTCGCGTATGTGACGTGATCCATGGGGGTTTACTTTCAGGTACAGAACTCGCAGATTATCTTCATTCGTGGGAGGGGCTGGAACTGAACCCCCGCGAACATCGAGGGCCTACTGTATATTATATAACACACACACACACACCAGAAAAGACCAGACCAGAAGAACCTATCAGGTGTTTGGCTAGACATCGCAAAGGCTTACCCCAGCGTCCCTCATCTACTGACTCAAGAAGCACTGCAGCAATACCACGTTCCACCAGCAGTTCCAAAGTTAGTGATGGACTACCTCTGCAGTATCAAGATGAGATTCACAGTGAACAGCTTCACTACAAGATGGCAGTGACTAGAGAAAGGCATCATGGCAGGGTGTACAGTGTCGGTAGTGCTATTTGTAGCTGCCATGAACATGATACTGAAAGCAAGAGAAAGCCAGTGCAAGGGTCCTACCACAGCGGATGGTATTAATCATCCTTCCTGCAGGGCCTGCATAGACGATTTTACAGTGATGACGCACTCTGGACCAGGAACTAGGTGGATTCTCACTGCTCTGGAGGTGGCAAATTGTGCCCGGATGCAGATCAAACCAACCAAGTCAAGAATCCTCACCATCTTGAAAGAGAAGCTATGCAAGCACACCTTTCTTATTCAGGGGAGAAGATCCCTACCATCCAAGACGAAAGCATAAAATGCTTGGGTAAATGGTTAGACCAGTATCCGTGAGACATCAGTAATGGCAGAGATGTAATTATGCCACTGAAAAGATTGATTGATTGATTAACTGTTTGGGTTTTTATACCAGAGCCCAGTGGCTCATCAAGCCGGTGCTTATCCCCGGTTTCCATAGCGTGAAGCAATCAGGAGTTGAACTCCTCCTGGATGGGACGCTAGTCCATCGCAGGTTACCTTCCCAGTAAATTTTTTTACTGGTACCCGTTTATACTGCTGGGTGAACAGAGGCACACTTGTGGTTGAGACCTTGCCCAGGGGTCTTAGCACAGTGAGGGTCTCAGTGGGATTTGAACTCACAACCTCCCGATCATGAGCCCAACACTCTAACCACTACACCACCAGCTCCACTGAAAAGATGGCTCCAGACAATTAACGCTAGCCACCTCTAGGGCTGATTCAAAGCTTGGTGTTTCCAGTATGGCATCATCCCCAGATTGCAGTGGCCTTTCCTCATATACGACATCACATTCAGCACAATTGAAGCCATGGAGAAGCAATGCAGTAGATTCTTTCGCAAGTGGCTGGGTGTGCCTCTAAGGTTCAGTACAGTAAACCTCTACAGCAAATCATCCAAACTCAGTCTACCACTGTCATCGGTAGTAGAGGAGTTCCAGGCTGCAAAAGTAGGAGCCACTTCACCTTACGCCTGTCTAAGGACAAACCAGTGCAGAAAGCAGGGGAAACAGTCAAAACAAGAAGAAAATGGAACCCTCACTCAGCAATAGATGAAGCAGACATAAAGAATGGGTTGGAACAGTTTGTAAAGGTAGAATGGGCCTAGGCAATTATGGAGAGTCAAGGTAGAGTAAGACAGACAGCAGGACCAAGCAGGACATGATCATCCAGTGAGTCAGATAGGAGGCAGAACACGCCAGATTCATCAAGGCAGTAGGACTGGGAAAGCAAGGTAGCGGGACACGATGAGAGACTGATCTACAGCGCCCACTCACTTGGCAAGATATATAGTCCATGGACTAGGGAAAACTCAGTTTCCTGCTTCACGCTGTGGCAGATCTCTGAACAAGACCCTCCAACTTAAGAATCTGGGGCAATAAGAAAACCCATTATGCGCCCTATGCAAATCAACAGACTGTACACTCAACCACATTCTCTCAGCATATCCAAAAGCACTCGGAGAAGGAAGGTACCGCTGGCAGCATGACAATGGACTGAAGGAGATCGTGGCATGGGTAGACCAGCATAGGATGGGTGCCAATCACCAATTAATACATAGAGGCCAAAACAAGTACAGTTCCGCAAGGAAGGTGACAAGTCGAAGGTTGCCAAGTCACAAGCATCTGACTCGGAGTTACATGTCGATGTACAAAAGAAACTTAGGTTTCCAAAAGAAGTAGCCAGCACTTCTCTGCGGCCAGATGTGGTACTGCTGTCAAGAAGCTCTCACACTATTCTTATCATAGAGCTCACAGTGCCCTGGGAGGACAGACTGGAAGCATCACACGAGCTTAAGGCCACCAAATACCAGGACCTGGTAGACGAAGCTTGTACAAGAGGCTGGAAATCAATCCTGATGCCTATAGAAGTTGGTTGTAGAGGCTTTGTCACACTATCCACAAGAAGTTTCCTTAGTTGGATAGGTCTGTCACCCTCCATGTCAAAGAAAGCCATCAAAGCAATCAGATCATCAGCAGAGTCAAGCTCATGTTGGCTTTGGATTAAGAGAAACGAAGGGGTGAAACGCCAAAGACCCTGAGATACCTGCTGAAGATGCAGACGGGAAGAAGACCTATATTACAGAGAAGCTCGTCAACCTCTTTGTAATAGCATCAATTGATGTTTAGAGAACTTGTATATACAGTGGCACCATGACTTAGGAAATTACAGATGCTCCCCGACTTACGTTTATCCGTTTTACGTTTTTTCGCTTTTACGTTTTTTTTTTTTTAAGTCAAATTTTGAGTTTAGACGTACCTGCATAATGACGCTGCGTCCATTGTTTACAAATGACAGACTGAACGTGCCCCTCCTTCTTCCCAGTTCAGTTTTATGGATTGCTGATCCAAAGGTTGGGGGTTTGAGTCCCACTCTCCACAAGGTTGTCACTGTCCCCCCCAGTGCAGCTAACTGGGTTATCAAAGGCGGGCCATGTCTCTCACTGTCTATGGTGAGAGGCATGTAAAAGAACCATTGCTGACTTTTGTAAAGAGTAGGCTGCAAAGTCGTCAGCGTGTTTCTGTCCCTTGCTAAAAAAGGGTTGTGACAGGAAGGGCATCCGACGTAAAAACCTCTGCCAAATTAAACGTGCGAATCAGATGATTCGTTATGGCGACTCCTGAGTAAAAGGGAAGAATGAATATATATATATATATATATCACTTGACGATTCACGGTTTTGCATTTGCGGTTTGAGTATTCATGGACTGCGGAGCAGCTCACACGTGATTCAAATTCAGCCAAATGTCTGGTCTCCTTCCTGCTGATTGGTTGAGGTGATGTCATTGCTGAAGAGTAATAACTGAACTGTTGTAAAACACGCCACTATTAAAGTCTTTTTTAAATTATTATTCCAGTATATGACCTAAGGTAATGTTTGGGGGGGCGTGGCCGAGCTGCTCGGACTTAATGCAGTTAATACCTGAATTCAGTCGTGTCATGCCTAATGCAATACAGTACGTTCCTCTCGTGGGCATTTTTGAAAACTACACTGCTGTATGTTCACAAACAGAATGCACTGAAAGGTGTTTTATGAATATGCTGTATAATGTTTATATTTTAGCATCAATAAATATAACAGTAAAAATTTAAAAGTTTTTCTTAATCATTACTATATTTTACATTAATACTGTATAAATGAGTAAGACTGTCTATAGAATGTGTTTAAGAAGCATATTTTAGCGCATATAATAGGTACATAGTAATTTACTTACAGCTGCTCATTCGCGCATGTCACATCATACATGGGGTTTTACTTCCGGGTACAGAACTCGCGAATTATCTCGATTCACGGGAGGTCCCGGAACCGAACCGCCGCGAATGTCAAGGGCCTACTGTATATATATATATATATATATATATATATATATATATATATATATATATATATAAATATATCTCAGTTATATAGCGTGTTACTCTTGTGTTAAGACGTCGTCTCTGTGATCTTTGTGTTTACCGTGTTTTACGGACTTTTGTAACCCTAAGCAAATATGGTTGGTCAGAAGCGTAAGCCTGCTAGCATGGGTGCAAGTCTCATACACAGTGATGAATTAACTATCTGCTTATATCGGCGCAATCTACCATGCATACTCAGTTAAGCAAAGAGAGTTGTAAAATATGAAAATCCGAATGCCAGAAAAATATGAAAAATTAAAATTTGAAAAGCTGAAAAGTTCGTTAGATAAAACAAAAATTCATACTACACTAGAATTAAGTGTAATTGTGCATCCTCTACAGGAGGTGGCAGTGGCACTCTCACTGTAGCCAGCGATGTTGTATGGTTTAGAAACAGTGGCCCTGGGGAAAAGACAGAAGGCAGAGCTGGAGGTAGCAGAGATGAAAATGTTGAGTTTCTCTTTGGGAGTAACAAGGATGGATAGGATCAGGAATGAGTACATCAGAGGGATAACACATGTAAGAGGTTTTGGAGACAAAGTCAGAGAGGCTAGATTGAGATGGTTTGGACGTGTACAAAGAAGGGATAGAGAGTATATTGGTAGTAGGATGCTGGGGTTGGAACTACCAAGCAGAAGGCCTAGAGGAAGACCAAAGAGAAGATTTATGGATGTGATGAAGGACATGAAGGTAGTTGGAGTAAGAGTAGAAGATGCAGAGGATAGGGTGAGATGGAGGTAGATCATTTGCTGTGGCGACCCCTGAAGGGAACAACCGAAAGGAAAAGAAGAAGAAGGGGCATCACAGAAAGTAATTGAGGAGCACTACACAAGGTGTTCTCGGAGCACAAGAGGAATACACACGGAAGAATATGAGACTAATCGGCTCAGAAGAGCCATTTCCCCAGCAGCGCTTGTAAACCAAAATTTAGTTCATTGGATGGAGAAGATTTTTGGTGGGATCGAAGCACATATCATGGAAAATTTGTGATAAAACACACTCGTAATTCAAGGTACCACTATATGTTTATTTTTTGCGAATGTGGGTGTGGCCTGTCCACCACTTTTTAAAGGTCCAATTAAATTCTCAAGCATCTTAATAAAGCTTCCATAGCTGATTAGCCAAATGCAATTCACGTAACAGGTTAAGTGCTGAAGGAGCTATTGTTGATTTGTTTCCCTTTTATTTCCCAGAAAATTAATGAGAAAATCGTTCAGAACATCAGATAATGTGTGTGTGTGTGTGTGTGTGTGTGTGTGTGTGTGTGTGTGTGTATTATTAAAGGGGTTACATGTTCTACAGTTTGCATGCAGTTAAACATTGAATGAGTGAATTAGGACATGATTGAGAGTGTGTGAAGAGTGAGCGTGAGATGAAAAATCTGACACTCACAGCAATGTGTGTCGGTGTGACTCTGATGTGGGTATTGTTTGTTGTGCTGCAGTGGCCCTCACTCCAAGCCCGAGGGCGGAGCCAGGGGCCACCTCTTGTCATTAACCAACGCATGCTCTGTAACACACACACACACACACACACACACACACACACACACACACACACACACCATGCTATACAGCGCATCCAGGAAGGTGCAGAGGGAAAGCTGTGAGGTTTGGGGTGAGCTGGCTGTTGTGGTTGCTTGTGTTGTTTTGTGTGTGTGTTTAAAACATGCAGAATCATTCCTTTTCAGAGCCAAACACAACAAAAAAAGCAAAAATCAGTACAATTCAGGAGGCAGATGATTTGCTGGATGTGATGCCATCACACATCAAACTATAGCTCTAATCATGTATGTATGATTATTGGTTCATGGATGTAATGAGAGAAATGAGAGGTGGGGTTAGATGGAGGAGACTAGAGAGTGTGCAGTAAAAGAAAGCGTGTGTGTGTGTGTGTGTGTATATATATATATACTGTATTACCTCCTGCCCCAGCAGAGGTCGAGCCTCCAGCACCTGCTTGGCTTTACTCTCCTCTCGAACAGGCATCAGAGACTTGAGGAATTTGGGTGGCTGGGGTGAGAGCACTTTGAATGGACTTGAATTAAAGAACGTGGGACTGTCTGGAACTGAGGCGATAGGAAAACAAACACAAAAACACAATCTAATATACAGTAGGCCCTTGACTATTCACGGTTTTACACTCGCGGTTTGAATATTCACAGACTGCCGAGCAGCTTTTCAAATTCAGCCAATGGCTGTCCTCCTTCCTGCTGATTGGTTGAGGTGATGTAACGCCCCTTTTTCCTCATTCGCGCACAAGTTGACAATGAGCCTTTTTTAGTGCATTTTAATTACCAGTTAAGTTCTATGATGTCACTCAAACGCCTGCTAAGCACCAGAAAAAGGTGATGAGGTTGGATGTCTCTTCTGAAGAAATAAGACTTTCTCTGGAAGAAACGACAGTTTCCTCTGAAGTCACATCATTGCTGAAGAGGAATACAGTAATCGTTTGAACTGTTGTAAAACACTCCACTATTAAAGTCTTTTTTAATTATTAGTCCAGTACATAACCTAAGGTAATGTTTAAAATGTTTGTGTGTTATATTTTATTTACTGTGGTGTAGCATGTTTCTCATTGTGTTTTGTTTATCCAATTTATTACATTTCTTGTTCTTTGATGTCCTTTTTGTTATGGTCTGTGTTTTGAGGGACTTTGATTTTGGCGCTGTGCCTCTCCTGTTTACTGTTTACTTCCTGAGGGGCGTAGCTGAGCTGCTGAGCACACACCTGAATTCACTATTCTCATTTACTCCCAATAAGCAAAACACGCTCACCTCTGCGCCAGAGGATTAACTCCCATCAACATCACCGCTTCTTTGGTTTGTAATTCCTCTTACTCTATTACACTAAAATTCTGTTTTGTACTCGCTCCAGCTAGGGGGGCGTGGCTGAGCTGCTCCGACTTAATGCAGTTAATACGTGAATTCAGTTGTGTCATGCCTAATGCAATACAGTACGTTCCTCTAGTGGCCATTTTTGAAAACTACAGTGCTGTATGTTTATAAAGAGAATGCAGTGAAAGGTGTTTTCATGCGTATGCTGTATAATGTTTATATTTTAGCATCAATAAATATAACAGTAAAAATTGAAAAGTTTTTCTTAATCAGTACTATATTTTACATTAATACTGTATTAATGAGTAAGACTGTCTATAGAATGTGTTTAAGAAGCATATTTTAGCGCATATAATAGGTACATAGTAATTTACTTACAGCTGCTCATTCGCGCATGTGACGTCATAAATGGGGTTTTACTTCCGGGAACAGAACTCGCGAATTATCTCGATTCACGGGAGGTCCCGGAACCGAACCGCCGCGAATGTCAAGGGCCTACTATACACTGTACAGGCTAAACACACACGTACATATACACTGTACAGGCTAAACACACACGTACATATACACACACATATACACACACACATATATATATATATATATATATATATATATATATATATATATATATATATATATATACACACACACACACACACACACACACACACACACACACACACACAGTCAGCCTCCTACTTACGAAGACCCCTGGGTACGAAATCCCCGGGTTACAAAGATAATTTTCCTAAGTTTCCGTCCCCGTGATATGAAAACAACCCCCTCGAAAAGAAATTCAAAATTCAAACGCACCAATCAAAATTTCACACGATGCGCAAGTTACTCTCTCATTGGCTGTCTCTTAACATCAACACTGTCCTCCTATTGGCTAGGAGGGATGACACAGAACCAGAAGGAGACCTTAAAGCAGAAATATAGTGAGGACCTCTGATCTTTCAAGAGAGAAGAAAGCTTAACTCTTTAGTTTTTAGTGTAGTTTTTTAAGTTGTTTAATTCAGTAAAGGTTTAATAAATGTAGCGCACGTGAACTCATCTGGAATTCCGATCCCTCAAGGAATCAGGTTAAAGTTGAGTTTGGACCTTCCAACTGTCAAGCAGGCAGTGCACTTTGAATTCCACATCTTGTGGGCGTGGCCCGCAGCGAGCGAGAGAGAGAGAGGAAGATAGACAGGTGTGTGTGTGTGTGTGTGTGTGTGTGTGTGTGTGTGTGTGTGTGTTAATAATGGTTTAATTAATAAATCTTCTCTTTCTGTTTTTTCCCTTTCTCGGGAGTCGTCACAGCGATTTCTCATCTGATTCGCATATTTGATTTGGCCTAGGTTTTTTATGTCGGATGCCCTTCCTGTCACAACCCTTCAGCAAGGGACAGAAACATGCTGACGGCTTTGCAGCCTACTCTTTACGAAAGTCAGCAATGGTTCTTTTGCATGCCTCTCACCATAGACAGTGAGAGACATGGCCCGCCTTTGATAACCCAGTTAGCTGCACTGGGGGGACAGTGACAACCTTGTGGGGACTCGATCCCCCAACCTTAGGATCAGCGATCCTGCATCCTATCCACTAGACCACCCCTTCTTCTTTTCCTTTTGGCTTTTCCCTTCAGGGGTCGCCACAGCGAATCATCTGCCTCCATCTCACCCTATCCTTTGCATCTTCTTCTCTTACACCAACGACCTTCATGTCCTCTTTCACCACATCCATAAAACTTCTCCTTGGTCTTCCTCTAGGCCTTCTGCCTGGTAGTTCCAGCCTCAGCATCCTATTACCAATATACTCACAATCCCTCCTCTGTACATGTCCAAACCATCTCAATCTAGCCTCTCTGACTTTGTCTCCAAAACATCTTACATGGTCTGTCCCTCTGATGTGCTCATTCCTAATCCTATCCATCCTCGTTACTCCCAAAGAGAACCTCAACATTTTCATCTCTGCTACCTCCAGCTCTGCCTCCTGTCTTTTCCCCAGGGCCACTGTTTCTAAAGCATACAACATCGTTGGCCTCAACACCGTCTTGTACACTTTTCCTTTCATTCTTGCCGATACCCTCCTATCACACATCACACCGGACACTTTTCTCCAACCATTCCAACCTGCCTGCACACGCTTCTTGACCTCTTTTCCACACTCTCCATTGCTCTGGATTGTTGAGCCTAAGTACTTAAAATCCTCCACCTTTCTTATCTCTGCTCCCTGTAACCTCACCGTTCCTCTTGGGTCCTTGTCATTCATGCACATGTATTCTGTCTTACTGAGGCTAATCTTCATTCCCCTCCTTTCCAGGGCATACCTCCACCTCTGTAAATTTTCCTGCACTTGTTCTCTGCTGTCACTGCAGATCACAATGTCATCTGCAAACATAGTCCATGGGGAATCTTGTCTAACCTCGTCTGTCAGCCTGTCCATCACCATAGCAAACAAGAAGGGGCTGAGAGCTGACCCTTGATACAGTCCCACCTCCACCTTGAACTCTTGTGTCACACCGACAGCACACCTCACCACTGTCTTACATCTCTCATACATGTCCTGCACCACTCTAACATACCACATGCCACTCCAGACTTCCTCATGCAATACCACAGTTCTTCTCTTGGCACCCTGTCATATGCTTTCTCCAGATCCACAAAGGCACAATAACATCCTCAAGGCAAACACTGCATCTGTGGTGCTCTTTCTTGGCATGAAACCAAACTGTTGTTCACAAATGCTGACCTCTGCCCTTAGTCTAGCTTCCACTATTCTTTCCCATAACTTCATCGTATGGCTCATCAACTTTATCCCTCTGTAGTTGCCACAACTCTGCACGTCTCCCTTGTTCTTAAAAATGGGCACCAGCACACTTCTCCTCCATTCCTCTGGCATCCTCTCACTCTCTAAGACTTAAATGTTCTTGTCAGAAAATCTACTGCTACCTCTCCTAGACACTTCCATACCTCCACCGGTATATCATCAGGACCAACTGCCTTTCCATTCTTCATCCTCTTCAATGTCCTCCTCACTTCACCCTTACTGATCTTTGCTACATCCTGCTCCTCAATGGTCACCTCTTCTACTCTTTTTTTCTCTCTCATTTTCCTCATTCATCAGCTCTTCAAAGTACTCTTTCCATCTTCCCAGCACACTTCTGTCATCAGTCAATACATTTCCCTCTCTGTCCTTTATCAATCTAACTTGCTGCACGTCCTTCCCATCTCTAGCTCTCTGCTGTGCCAACTTGTATAAATCATTTTCTCCCTCTTTACTGTCCAACCGAGCATACAAGTCATCATACGCCCTCTGTTTGGCCTTTGACACTGCTACCTTTGCCTTACGCTGTGTCTCCCTGTACTCCTGTTTACTCTCTTCGGTTTTCTCAATGCCCCACTTCTTCTTAGCTAACCTCTTCCTTTGTATACACTCCTGCACTTCCTCATTCCACCACCAAGTCTCCTTATCTACTTTCCTTCCAGATGACACACCAAGTACTCTCCTACCTGTCTCCCTGATCACATTAGCTGTAGTTGTCCAGTCATCTGGAAGCACTTCCTGACCACCCAAAGCCTGTTGCAACTCCTCCTTGAAGACAACACGACACCCCTCCTTTTTCAGCTTCCAGTACTTTGTCTTCTGCTCTGCCTTTGTCTTCTTCGCCTTTCTCACCACCAGCATCATCCTGCACACCACCACCCTGTGCTGTTTGGCAACACTCTCACCCACTACTACTTTGCAGTCACTGACTTCCTTTAAATTACATCGCCTGCACAAGATGTAGTCTATCTGTGTGTTCCTACCTCCACTTTTATAAGTCACCCTATGCTCCTCTATCTTCTGGAAGAAAGTATTCACCACAGCCATTTCCATCCTTTTTGCAAAATCTACCAACATCTGCCCTTCTGCGTTCCTGTCCTGGATACCAAACCTACCCATCACTTCCTCGTCCCCTCTGTTTCCTGCACCAACATGTCCATTGAAGTCTGCCCCAATGACCACTCTTTCACCTCTGGGGGTACTCTGCATCACTTCATCTAACTCCCTCTAGAATCTCTCCTTCTCTTCTCGCTCACATCCTGTCAGTGGGGCATAAGCACTAACAACATTGACCATCACACCTTCAATTTCTAACTTGAGACTCATCACTCTGTCTGACACTCTTTTCACTTCTAGAACATTTCTGACAAACTCCTCCTTCAAGATGACTCCGACTCCATTTCTCTTCCCATCCACACCATGATAGAACAGCTTAAACCCTGCTGCTATGCTTCTAGCCTTGCGACCTTTCCACCTGGTCTCCTGAACACACAGTATGTCCACCTTCCTCCTCTGCATCATGTCAGCCAGCTCTCTACCTTTTCCTGCCATAGTTCCAACATTCAAAGTCCCTACTTTCAGTCCTAGACTCATGCCTTTCCTCTTCTCTCTCTGGCAACGGACACGCCTCCCGCCTCTCCTTCTTCGACGTCTTCGACCAACAGTAGTCCAATTTCCATGAGCACCCTGTTGGTTGACAGCACTGATGGCGGTCGTTGTTAACCCAGGCCTCGACCGATCCGGTATGGCATTCTTTGTTGTGATTCGCATAGTTTTTTTGGCATTTGTTTTACGCCGGATGCCCTCCCTGACGCAACCCTCTGCATTTATCCGGGCTTGGGACCGGCGTGAGGGAGAGACACTGGTTTGTGTCCCCCCCCCCTCACGGCTGCATTCCACTAGACCACCCCTGCCCCGGTTTAATTAATAAATATGTTAATAAAATGGTTTACTATGTTAATAAAATATTTAAATGGTTTAATAAATAATTTTCTTTTACTTTTAGCACATATTTCATACAAAATTGGTGTACTTTTATCATTTTAAAATGGTTTATGGGGTTTATCCAGTCGAGACGAACCTTGGAACTAATTAGGCGTTTAACATGTAAAATGCAACCCCTACTGACAAAATCCCCATGTTATGAAAAATGTAGGGGGCCGACTGTATATATGTATGTATATATATTTTATATTTATATATTTATATATATAGAGCCCTGCAATGGCCTGGTGAGCTGTCCAAAGTGTACCCCGCTCTCGCCCAGAGTCGGCTGAGATGGGAACCAGACTTCCTGCAACCATAATTAGAATTAAGCAGTTGAATGAATTAATCATATACATACAGGCGGTCCTCACTTAATAACGGCGTTATGTTCTGTAGAACCTGTTGTTAAGAGATTCCGTCGTTAAACGAACCCCGCTTCCGTAGACATTTTGCTTGGTTTGTATTTGTACAGTAGGCTCCTGTATTGCATATGTATAAACCCTTGAATGTGAGAAGCCATAACTGCTAGTAGCAATAGTTCGATCGCTCTCTTACTTAGCAGCGCGGTAGACTTCCGACTGAGGAGTGAGTGTGTGTGTGTGTGTGTGTGTGTGAGTAGGGAGACGGGATGGGAGATGCTGCTGACACTGGGTATGCGTGAACATACACACACTGACAGCCCTTGTAACTCCAAATGGTCGTTAACCAAGTCCGTTGTTAAGTGGGGACCGCCTGTATATAGTAACACAACTTTTATCAGTACATTACAGAAAATAATGAACTTTATCACAATATGCAAATTTTTTTTAGAAGGACTAGTGTGTGTGTGTGTGTGTGTGTGTATATATATATATATATATATATATATATATATATATATATATATATATATATATATACACACATACACACACACACACACAGTGATACCTCACCTTACGATAGTCCCACAAACAAAAAAATCTAGGTTATGAAAAAAAATTTTCCAAAATTTTTTGTCTCTGTATACGAAGCAAGTTGTCCTTATGAAACGCGCCATTCAAACATTCAAACAATGCACGAGCCACTCTCCCATTGACTATCTTCCAACATCCCGCCCCGCTGGCCTCCCATTGGCGAGGAGGAATGACCCACCTCCCTCTCATTGGCTATTATGGAGCTGCATCTCCCATAATGCTTTTAGTGTAAAGGACAGAATTACTGTTGTTTCATGAGTTTTTTGAGTGTGCTCATTGTAACTATTTTTTGACCCAGGCTTTTAACCTTCCATAAACATTTGTAAGATTATAACTCTGCTAAGAAGACATGGTCAATTGAAGAACAGAATTGAACTGTCGACTTTTTTTGTATTAAAAACACTTTTTTTTTATTGGTCGGATGAAATGTGCTATATGCTGTATGCCAAAATCATCAGTATTCAAAGACCTGAAATATTTCAGTTGGGGTGCAATGAATCTAAAATATATGAAAGTTTAATTTTTTAATTACCGCCCCGACAAGCATTGACAACCTTGCTGCCTCAGCAATGGAGGCACGAAACACAGCCCATTCGGATTCCATGTTCCCCGCCTCCTCTGGGACGCGGTTGTAGCTCTGCCGAAGGTGCGAGTTGAAGGCCTCTCGAACAGGGGACTCTGCCAAATGTTCCCAGCAGACCCTGAATACACGCTTGGGCCTGCCAGGTCTGGAAGGCAACCTCCCCCACCATCGAAGCCAACTCACCACCAGGTAGTGATCGGTAGACAGCTCAGCTCCTCTCTTCACCCGAGTGTCCAGAACATATGTTCGATGACACGACTACAAAGTCATTCATTGAATGGTGACCTCGGGTGTCCTGGTGCCAAGTGCACTTATGGGCACACTTATGTTCGAACATGGTGATCGTGATAGACAAACTGTGACGAGCACAGAGGTCCAACAACGAAACACCATTCGGGTTCGGACTGGAGAGGCCGTACCTACCGATCACACCCTTCCAGGTCACACCCACATGGGCGTTGAAGTCTCCCAAGACAACGAGTGAGTCTCCCGAGGGAGCACTCTCCAAGACCCTCCCAAAGACTCCAAAAAGGGTGGGTACTCTGAACTGCCATTTAGGGGCAGTGGTGGTCTAGTGGTATAGGGCGCTGGATCGCTGATCCGAAGGTTGGGGGTTTGAGTCCCACTCTCCACAGGGTTGTCACTGTCCCCCCCAGTGCGGCTAACTGGGTTATCAAAGGCAAGCCATGTCTCTCACTGTCTATGGTGTGAGGCATGTAAAAGAACCATGAAACCCCTCCACCATGATAAGGTGACGATTCAGGGAGGGGTTAATGAAAAGTGTATATTGTATATATACACACACACAGACGCTCCCCGACTTACGTTCATCCATTTTACGTTTTTTCTTCGATTTTAAGGTTTTTAGTTTTTTTTTTAAAGTCAAATTTTGAGTTTAGCCGTACCTACGTAGTACGCTGACGTAATGACACTGCGTCCATTGTTTACAAATGACAGATTGAACGTGTCCCTCCTTCTTCCCAGTTCAGTTATATATCGTTTATATTTTATATATATATATATATATATATATATATATATATATATATATATGATTTTCTGAGTAGATCCTTCCGTAGGAGAGTGCTCAATACTTTTTGGTCGAGCAAATAAACAAAAATAAAAGGACAGGACAAAGACTTTCTATTGAAACTCCATTTATCACTACAGATCTGTTTCGAGGGGTGGTGAAACCATCCTCTCTCTTCAGGTGATTATAGAAGAATCTCTGTGTACCGTGACTCTCTTTAGTTTTGACAGGAGTATCCTTAGTGGTTGCCATTGGGACTGTTGGGTCGTGATGAGCGCAGTCCTGCTGAACTTCACACTGACCCTGAAAATAAAGGGCATGATTAGGAGTGTGTATATGTGTGTGCGCGCGTGTGTGTGTGTGGTACTCACTTTTGGGTCTTCTACATCTTCACCACAAACCATCACATCTGATTTACAGCATGAGGTCTACAAAACAACACACACACACACACACACACACACACACACTGTAATTCTCTGAAAAGTGTGTATGAGTGTGTGTGTGTGTGTTTCAATGTGTGACCTACATGCTGGACATTGGGAGTGCTCAGACTTCTCCGTATGTGTCTGGTTTTAACAGAGAGAGCTTCTTTCACTGTCACTGCCTGTTACAACACACACACGGATACACACACACACACACACACCTTACTGATTCTTATTTGTCAGAGTCATCCAAACTGTGTATGTGTGTGTGTGTGTGTGTGTGTGTGTGTGTGTGTGTACCTGTCGCAGTCTCTCAAGACACAGTATATTGGCCACCTCAAGAACTCCTTTCATGTATTTCTCGATGTACGTCTCTCCATCCTGCGTCTCCTCAACTTCACTGCGTGCTGCCATTAACGCCAATGTCTCCCTCTCCTCGGGCTCTTCAGATGCCTGTGTGTGTGTGTGTGTGTGTGTGTGTGTGTGTGTGTGCACAGTGGAACAGAAGATGAAGGGTTTCATTAGCCAATATCAATTACAGTATAAAGAAGTGTGGCCTGCATGACTGGTAATAACGTGTAAGGCGTACAGCCTAGATATCTATTAGTCACAGCATAATTGGTGTAGTTTACATATCTAGAAGGCACAGTGTAAGGGGCATGGTGTAGATATATATAAGTCACAGTGTAAGAGGTAAAGTCTGAGATATCTACTAGTCTCAGTATAAATGGTGTGGCATGCATGTCTGCCAGTCACAGTGAAGAAGGCGTGTCCCACCTTTGGTACATTGGAGACAATTTCATACGTAACTCCACAGGAGTGCAGCATGTTTTTCAGAGACATTTTCCTCTTCAGACTCTGTGTGAAGCTCTGCACTCACACACACACACACACACACACACACACACACACACACTGATTTATGTTTACCACAGATATAAACTGATCTCATCAAAGTAAGTGTGTGTGTGTGTGTGTGCGTGTGTGTGCGCGTGCCAGACCTGTTTGTTGTAGATGTTAACAGCGATCCTCTTACGCAGGACCAGCTCTATACTCGCTGGGTGACTGAGCTGCACCGTGGCCTTGATGATCAGGTAGATTCGCTCACCGGGAGCTGTCACACGGTTCAGGTAGATGGAGTCATGAATGGAGGAATCCCAAGAGCACGTCACGCACACCTAGGATGAAGGGAGGACATGATTAAACCCCCACTGTGTTTCATCACCCACTGTTCTGTTCCATGACAACAATGATGAATGAGATGATGTCATCAGTAGGCTCCAATCAAACATGACCAAGGTTGTGTCCTGTTGTGTTATAGTAAAATTCAGCACTGGGATGCATGACTGGAGCTTGCACTCCCAGTGTATGACTGTGTGCGTGCCTGTGTGTCTGTGTATGTGTGTGTGTGTGTCTGTATGTGTGCACCGTGTGCTTGCATGTGGGTGAGTGACTGCATGTGCGTGTGTGTGTATGTGCACGCGTGCGGTTATGCTGTACCTCATCATCGCTGTGTTTGATAATGGCAAGGTAGAAGAACTGGCTGCCGTGTTCTTTAGGGAGGATGGAGTTGATCCCGGCGGCGTGTGACCCTGTCAGCTGCTCGCTCACTGTCAGATTATCAGCTTCAACAAAACAGCAACCCATAGATCACAGGGTTATAATAAATTAATGAAAAGTATTAAAAATGTAACGTGAATATTATTAAATGCTAAAACAATAATATTAATCATAGCATATGCCAAAACATTGTATATATTTTTGTTCATGTAATTTTATTTGTGGCTGGAAATGAAAATGTGACTGCAGCACCATTACCATTCAGGTCCAGGAATAAAACCGGGACGTGAGCCTCCATGCCAGGAGGGGGCGTCCTACAACCAAGAGGAGAAAACAATTACCATATTTCCCAGGCCATAGGAGGCACCAGGCTATAAGGCGCAACAGCAACAACCCCCCCCCCCCCCCCGGATTATAAGACGCACCAGCAATTCCTTCGAAGATTAGACTTTTCAGTGTGCCTTATAGTCCTAAAAATGTGTGTGTGTGTTGGGGGGGGGGGGGGGATAAATATATAAATAAAGTGCTTTAACTCCTATTAATGTAATGTACAAGTTTGAAAGTTATCCTCTGGCTATATAAATGCTTAAACAAACAAAAAAAAAATACTAATTTAACAATCATTAAATATATCTATCTTTTGCTAAAATATTTGGGGATAAAATCCCTGATGTGAGAGAGAGAGGTACATGGAAATAAACATTTATATAATATATAAATATATAATATTTGTGCGTATACATTTTTGCCCTGCACATAAAACAAATTAAACCCAGCCTCTAGGAAGCAACAGGCTCCGCCCTTTTCTGTTGGGATTGTTTGACAATAAATCTGATTATCTAGAATGTTTTCAGTGTGATTATATATTACACATTATTACTTCTTAAAATATTTTTTGGCTGGTTCATATTTTAATTATATTATTTAAAAAAATGAAACAAAAAAGAAATAATAATTTGCATAAAGAGAGTGAAACACTGACTATAGTGTGTGTTTGCGTGAGTGTTTGTGTGTGTGAGACAGAGTGCGTGTGCGTATTTGTATGTGTGTGTATGTGTGTGTGTGTGAGAGAGAGAGTGTATGAGAGCATGTGTGTGTGAGTGAGTGTGTGTGAGAGTATTTGTGTGTGGGTCTATATGTGTTTGTGTGAGTGAGAGAGTGAGAGAGTGAGAGTGTGTGTGTGTGTGTTTGTGTGTGTTTGTGTGTGTGCTACCAGTGAGCAGGAGCTCCAGGTACACCACTGCCAGGGGCTGGGACTAATACAGTATTTCGTTCTTCAGTTAGTCCCACCCACTGTTCCACTAATCGCGCCTCCCTCTCCACATCCTCCTCAGACTTTTCTACACACACACACACACACATACACACACACACACATGAGCGCACACACACTTAAGGTCAGAAATTAAGTTTTTTAAAAAGAAGATGACTAACTCCAGAAAGTGAGAGTGAAACACCTGATTTGTTCATGATTTTTTTTAATTGTTCGTCCAGATACTTGCGCCGTTTGATGAGTGCCTCGGACCATCGTTCACGCACACAGTTCAGATCTTCTTCCTACACTCACAGAAAATAAAATAAAATTCACTGTTATACTAATCATGCAAAATACATGCTTTCTCTTTTATACACACAAATTTAATATAAAAAATTATATTAAATCTAGTCATGTTACACGTTGCTCCATGAAAGCGAACAAAGAAAAAAATACACAAGCAAAAACATGTGATGGTGCTCAGGGTGGTGTGTGTACCATCATGTACCATCGCGCACGCGCGCGCACACACACACACACACACACACACACACACACAAATTCTCTCTCTCTCGCTCTCACACACACACACACACACACACACGTCCGTGCAGTGAGTCAAGCAGTCATGCAACAGGCGAGCAGTGCAGCTCAGTGCTCTCGACTTCTTACGCCACCATTTCAAGGAGACAGTTAGTTCATCTCAACACACACACACACGCACGCGTACGCACACACACGACTTTACTGTTTATTCCACAGTAATATTATTATCATCATGATGATGAAGTTCCTTTCTCTTTGGTCCACACACACTGAGCTTGTACTAGTCCATGTTAGCACTTTCACGTTAGCAATTTTGAGTGGCACACTCTGGTGGAAGGAACATGATTAACATCTCAGTGGCATCATGCAAGCAGAGAGAGAGGGAGAGAGAGAGAGAAAGTACCTGATAACTATCCATATCGTCATCCTCCTCCCTCTGCCACAAGAGAATACACACACACACACTGTCACACACACACACACACACTTCTAATCTAAACAAATAAACATTTACCATTTCATCACACACACACACACACACACACACACACACACACACACACACACGCACCTGGTAGCTGTCAAGGGCTCTCTGGAGTTTAGTGGAGCGAGCAGACACACAGCCAATAGAAACGGACAGAATGGCTTCCACCAACAGCGGTAACGTCCCTGAGTGGTGTACAGGCTTCACACACACCTGCAGCCTTCGAGAGTGACCCTACACACACACACACACACACACACACACACACACACACAGGAACCGGTGTTTATTTAATGTAAAAAATTCCTGGATGTGATTGGTGGTGTCGTAGTTAGTCCACCTCACAGTTAGAAGGTCTATTCATGCAGCCATGAGGCGAGGCGGGGCGAGGGGTGGTGGTGGTGGTGGTGGTGGTGGTGGGGGCACTAACCAGTGTCTCTCTCCCTTATGCCAGTCCCAAGCCCGGAGAAATGCATAGGGTTGCGACAGGAAGGGCATCCGGCGTAAAACTTTTGCCAAAATACAAAATGCAAACCGGAAAGACTAAACTCATACCGGATCGGTCGAGGCCCGGGTTAACAACGACCGCCATCAGTGCTGTCAACCAACAAGGTGCTGATGGAAATTGGACCACTGTTGGTCGAAGACGTCGAAGAAGGAGAGGTGGGAGGCCTGTCCGTAGGCAGAGAGAGAAGAGGAAAAGCACGAGTCCAGGACTGAGAGTAGGAACTATGACAGGAAAAGGTAGAGAGCTGGCTGACATGATGCAGAGGAGGAAGGTGGACATACTGTGTGTTCAGGAGACCAGGTGGAAAGGTAGCAAGGCGAGAAGCTTAGGAGCAGGTTTAAGCTGTTTTATCATGGTGTGGATGGGAAGAGAAATGGAGTAGGAGTCACACAACACCAACGCCCTGTACAAGAAGGGCCAGAGTCGCCTCCACCTTCTGAGGAGACTCAGGTCCTTCGGCGTATGCAGACCTCTGCTCAGGACTTTTTATGACTCTGTGGTAGCCTCTGCAATCCTCTACGCTGCCATCTGCTGGGCCCCGGGCAGCACAGAGCGGGACAGAAAGAGACTGAACAAGCTGGTCAAGAGGGCCAGCTCTGTCCTCGGCTGCCCACTGGACTCTGTGGAGGAGGTGAGTGAGAGGAGGATGGTAGCAAAGCTCACAGCCATCCTGTTCAACAGCTCTCACCCACTGCACCAGACTGTAGAGAAGCTGAGTAGCTCCTTCAGTGGACGACTGAGGCATCCTCAGTGCAGGAAGGAGCGCTACCGCAGGTCGTTCATTCCCGCCGCTGTCAGACTGTACAACGCCACTTTGTAACTGTCTGTGAAAATACCGGTTATGTGCAATAAAAACCCCCGTGCACTTTAATCAACCACATCTACCCCACTGTGAACCATATCAACCCATCTACTCTGCACTCAGATACATTACACTTTAATATAGGCCAGTCTATAAAGTCATTCCCTTCTTTTCTTTTATTGTTTATTAATTTATACTATTTATGTATCTATTTATTTATTTACTTATATAACATATATGTATATGTGTATGTTTGTACTTGTATCTATTTTTGCACCCCCTACTGATAGTACCTCAAGAGCCTGTAACAGTGAATTTCTCCATTGTGAGATTAATAAAGCTGTATCTTATCTTGAAGGAGGGGTTTGTCAGGAATGTTCTAGAAATGAAAAGAGTGTCAGATGGAGTGATGAGTCTCAAGTTAGAAATTGATAGTGTGATGTTCAATGTTGTTAGTGCTTATGCCCCACAGGCAGGATGTGAGCGAGAAGAGAAGGAGAGATTCTGGAGGGAGTTAGATGAAGTGATGCAGAGTACCCCCAGAGGTGAAAGAGTGTTCATTGGTGCAGACTTCAATGGACATGCCGGTGCAGGCAACAGAGGGGATGAGGAAGTGATGGGCAGGTTTGGTATCCAGAACAGGAACACAGAAGGACAGATGTTGATCGATTTTACAAAAAGGATGGAAATGGCTGTGGTGAATACTTTCTTCCAGAAGAGACAGGAGCATAGGGTGACTTATAAAAGTGGAGGTAGGAGCACACAGGTAGACTAGGAAGGTCAGAGGGAACTGCACCGTGTCTTTGTGGATCTGGAAAAAGCATATGACAGGGTGCCAAGAGAAGAACTGTGGTATTATTGCATGAGGAGATCTGGAGTGGCAGAGAAGTATGTCAGAGTGGTGCAGAACATGTATGAGAGATGTAAGACAGTGGTAAGGTGTGCTGTCGGTGTGACCGATGAATTCAAGGTGGAGATGGGACTGCAACAGCAATCAGCTCTGAGCCCCTTCTTGTTTGCGATGGTGATGGACAGGCTGACAGACGAGGTTAGGCAAGAATCTCCATGGACTATGATGTTTGCAGATGACATTGTGATCTGTAGTGAACTACATCTTGTGCAGGCGATGTAATTTAAAGGAAGTCAGTGACTGCAAAGTAGTAGCGGGTGAGAGTGTTGCCAAACAGCATAGGATGGTGGTGTGCAGGATGATGCTGATGGTGAGGAAGGTGAAGAAGGCAAAGGCAGAGCAGAAGACAAAGTGGTGGAAGTTGAAAAAGGAAGAGTGTCGTGTTGTCTTCAAGGAGGAGTTGAAACAGGCTTTGGGTAGTCAGGAAGTGCTTCCAGATGACTGGACAACTACAGCTAATGTGATCAGGGAGACAGGTAGGAGAATACTTGGTGTGTCATCTGGAAGGAAAGTAGATAAGGAGACTTGGTGGTGGAATGAGGAAGTGCAGGAGTGTGTACAAAGGAAGAGATTAGCTAAGAAGAAGTGGGACATTGAGAGGACCGAAGAGAGTAAACAGGAGTACAGGGAGACACAGCGTAAGGCAAAGGTAGCAGTGTCAAAGGCCAAACAGAGCGCGTTTGATGACTTGTATGCTCGGTTGGAAAGTAAGGAGGGAGAAAATGATTTATATAGGTTGGCACAGCAGAGAAATAGAGATGGGAAGGACGTGCAGCAAGTTAGATTGATAAAAGACAGAGAGGGAAATGTATTGACTGATGACAGAAGTGTGCTGGGAAGATGGAAAGAGTACTTTGAAGAGCTGATGAATGAGGAAAATGAGAGAGAAAAAAGAGTAGAAGAGGTGAATGTTGAGGACCAGGAAGTAGCAAAGATTAGTAAGGGAGAAGTGAGGAGGGCATTGAAGAGGATGAAGAATGGAAAGGCAGTTGGTCCTGATGACATACCGGTGGAGGTATGGAAGTGTCTAGGAGAGGAAGCAGTAGATTTTCTGACAAGAACATTTAACAAGGTCTTAGAGAGTGAGAGGATGCCAGAGGAATGGAGGAGAAGTGTGCTGGTGCCCATTTTTAAGAACAAGGGAGACGTGCAGAGTTGTGGCAACTACAGAGGGATAAAGTTGATGAGCCATACGATGAAGTTATGGGAAAGAATAGTGGAAGCTAGACTAAGGGCAGAAGTCAGCATTTGTGAACAACAGTTTGGTTTCATGCCAAGAAAGAGCACCACAGATGCAGTGTTTGCCTTGAGGATGTTAATGGAGAAGTACAGAGAAGGTCAGGGGAAGCTGCATTGTGCCTTTGTGGATCTGGAGAAAGCATATGACAGGGTGCCGAGAGAAGAACTGTGGTATTGCATGAGGAAGTCTGGAGTGGCAGAGAAGTATGTTAGAGTGGTGCAGGACATGTATGAGAGATGTAAGACAGTGGTGAGGTGTGCTGTCGGTGTGACACAAGAGTTCAAGGTGGAGGTGGGACTGCATCAAGGGTCAGCTCTCAGCCCCTTCTTGTTTGCTATGGTGATGGACAGGCTGACAGACGAGGTTAGACAAGATTCCCCATGGACTATGATGTTTGCAGATGACATTGTGATCTGTAGTGAGAGAAGAGAACAAGTGCAGGAAAATCTAGAGAGGTGGAGGTATGCCCTGGAAAGGAGGGGAATGAAGATTAGCCTCAGTAAGACAGAATACATGTGCATGAATGACAAGGACCAAAGAGGAACGGTGAGATCACAGGGAGCAGAGATAAGGAAGGTGGAGGATTTTAAGTACTTAGGCTCAACAATCCAGAGCAATGGAGAGTGTGGAAAAGAGGTCAAGAAGCGTGTGCAGGCAGGTTGGAATGGTTGGAGAAAAGTGTCCGTGTGATGTGTGATAGGAGGGTATCGGCAAGAATGAAAGGAAAAGTGTACAAGACGGTGTTGAGGCCAACGATGTTGTATGGGTTAGAAACAGTGGCCCTGGGGAAAAGACAGGAGGCAGAGTTGGAGGTAGCAGAGATGAAAATGTTGAGGTTCTCTTTGGGAGTAACGAGGATGGATAGGATTAGGAATGAGCACATCAGAGGGACAGCACATGTAAGACGTTTTGGAGACAAAGTCAGAGAGGCTAGATTGAGATGGTTTGGACATGTACAGAGGAGGGATAGTGAATATATTGGTAATAGGATGCTGAGGCTGGAACTACCAGGCAAAAGGCCTAGAGGAAGACCAAAGAGACGATTCATGGATGTGGTGAAGGAGGACATGAAGGTCGTTGGTGTAAGAGAAAAAGATGCAAAGGATAGGGTGAGATGGAGGCAGATGATTCGCTGTGGCGACCCCTGAAGGGAAAAGCCGAAAGGAAAAGAAGAAGATTGTGATCTGTAGTGAGAGCAGAAAACAAGTGGAGGAAAATCTAAAGAGGTGGAGGTATGCCCTGGAAAGGAGAGGAATGAAAGTTCGCTTCAGAAAATAGGAATACATGTGTGTGAACGAGAAGGACCCAGGCGAAATGGTGATGTTACAGGGAGAAGAGATAAGGAAGGTGGATGATTTTAATTACTTAGGCTCAACAATGCAGAGCAATGGAGAGTGTGGAAAAGAGGTGAAGAAGCATATGTCGGCAGGCTGGAATGGTTGGAGAAACGTGTCCGGTGTGATGTGCGATAGGAGAGTGTCAGCAAGAATGAAAGGAAAAGTGTACAAGACGGTGGTGAGGCCAGCGATGTTGTATGGCCTAGAAACAGTGGCGCTGAGGAAAAGGCAGGAGGCAGAGCTGGAGGTAGCAGAGATGAAAATGCTGAGGTTCTCTCTGGGAGTAACGAGGATGGATAGGATCAGAAATGAGTACATCAGAGGGACAGCCCATGTAAGATGTTTTGGAGACAAAGTCAGAGAGGCTAGATTGAGATGGTTTGGACATGTACAGAGGAGGGATAGTGAATATATTGGTAGTAGGATGCAGAGGTTGGAACTACCAGGCAGAAGGCCCAGAGGAAGACCAAAGAGAAGATTTATGGATGTGGTGAAGGAGGACATGAAGGTAGTTGGTGTAAGAGAAGAGGATGCAGAGGACAGGGTGAGAAGGAGGCAGATCATTTGCTGTGGCGACCCCTGAAGGGAACAGCCGAAAAGGAAAAGAAGAAGTGCATGAGTATGTAAATGTGTTTGAGGTAGAATACCTGTCGCAGCTGGAACACTCCCCCAGTGCTGATGTCTCTGTTGGGGTGGAGTTCCACAGCTGAGTACACGCCCTGTTCATTCAACTCCTGAATGGAAACCCATAACTCAACCCTACGCGACACCTCGCTCCACCTGACACACACACACACACACACATCATATACTTACAAATACAAACCCCAAACACACACACACACACAAACACACACCTGTCCCGAAGCGTGCGTTTCTTTGCCTGCAGTGCGTTCAGTTCCCAGTGGGAATGGCCATTCCCAGCACAGCGATGCCCCCACACTTCAATGGCCAGTGCTCCATCTGAGATAAACTCCACAAACTCATCAGAAACATGAACTACATAATCCTGCTCACACACAGACACACACACACCACTGTTAGCAAAAAGTGGTAAAACAGGAATTTAAAAAAAATATTCTGACCAATCAGAATCAAGCATTCTACACCACTGTATGCATATGTGTTTCATACACCACTTATAGCACATTCTCTCACCTTGCAGTGATCAAACATCACAGTGAACTGAGCATCCACAGGATGAGAGCTGGGCATGTCTGGACTGACCATGGGCGGGGCCACTGAAGGCTCCGCCTGCTCCCAGAACGTGTACTGACAGAAAACAAAGTTAGACAGATTGAGTGGCAAACCGGTCGCTTTACGTATCCGGACCTGCAAAACACAAACACACACACACACACACACACACACACCCAAACATGCACACACAAACACACACAAACATACACACATAGTAAGAATTAACTCTCAAAGCACTGTTGTATAATTAATGACATCATTAAGAGAGCCTTCATTCATGTGTCTGACCATTCAGGACCTGTGTGTGTGTGTGTGTGTGTGTGTGTGTGTGTACCCTGCAGGTTAGTTTCCTGGCCATCTGGACAATCTCTCCATTTGTGTCCATCACCTCGTAGCTGCTGCTTTCACTCGAGTTCTCAGATGAGTCGTCTCCGCCCACAAAGCGCTCGGGAACCGCCCCACACACACGCATCAGCTCCACATGGAGACGGCCTGCCACCTGACACACACACACACACACACACACACACACACACACACACAAATCTAAATATGCTATTAAAAACAACACAGTATAAACATTCTGAAATCAACAGGAGTGCCACACTACCTCCCCCTGCTGGCTGATGATGGGAACTGCATACTGTAGCCTCACCTCGTGAAAGAGACACTCCAGAAACACATTAGCGACACCAATCAGGTTGTGGCTCTCCTGAGCTTCGTAAAACGGGTCTGCATGTTTAATGTGAGGCTTCTCATTCTGACAGGAAGAGCACAAATTCACTTCCTGTTTACTTTCTGATTAACTCTTATCAGTCTCAGCTATTTCCTTTAATGATCAGCATATGAGTATTTTGACAGAAACATTAACCTGTTGCTGTATTGATAATGATCACAACATTTTATTTATTAATTCGTATCATAATCTTTATTCATTTATACTAATGTTAATACTTTCACCTTTTTAATGATAAACTACTGGCACTGGAAACTCCTTCTGTGAATCTTAAATGAATGACAGCAAACTTCCCTACATCGGATTAGATATTACCTTTTCCTGTCTGACACATCCCTCCACATGATCGAGCGGTTACTATGGAAACACACTGTTCTCAGTACAAATCCGCTCGTGTCTCTTACCGTGTCCTGTCCTTCCTTCCACTCCCTGTACTGGTCCCTCATGTCCACCAGTTTGTTCTCCAGCTTCTCGATGGTCCACACCTGGGTTCCTTTACCCTTGCGGCGCACCTGGATGGCGGGCTCGCTCACAATGGCTCCTCTCTGCACCACAAAACGCAACATACGCTCAGGTCCGCACATCGGAGACACGGCCCGCGCTTATGGATGCTCTCGTCCTAGTTCTCACCTTGCGGTTGGCACTCAGGTGTGCGGCGGGGATCTGCAGTGTCACCTGGTAGTCAGTATGGTTGCCCATCTCCTCAGACAGGAAGTTCGCCTCACGCACGAGTGTGTTAGCACGGACCACCTGCTCTCGCAACCGGGACAAACTCTGACGAAACAGCTCGTCCCTGGAACACGCGTTCAAGAAACATTTACACAAACAACAGATAACAGTTATGTTTACAATTGCATATACGAGTGTGTGTGTGTGTGTGTGTGTGTGTATGCATGTGTGTGTGTGTGTGTGTGTGTGTGTGTGTGTGTGTGTGTGTAGATGCGTGTGTGTGTGTCTGAGTGTGTGTGTTTGTATACCTCTCCTCAGTCCACAGGCGCATCTTGGTATGTGTGGTTTGCGTAGGGAAGGTGAGACGATCGCTGTTGCTGCGTTGGTGGTGCTGCGAGGATCTTTCCGGAGAGAGCTGCTGACGCAGGAGGTCGAGCTCTCGCTCATAACGTACACGCTGCTCTTCTAATGCTGAGCGCTTCTCCTCCAGATACTGCTTCTCCAACACCTGCACCACGTTCTGCATTGGATCTAACAGGACATGAGGAATAAACCAGGGAGGGTAATAGGTAATGCGGTGTAATGATATACACACACACACTCACTACATTACACACACACACAAACTATATCAAGCACACGCACGCACACACACACACACACACACACACACACACACACATACCATCACTCCCCAGCGTTTTCATCATGACCTCCATTTGAGCAAACTCGTAGCTGTAGTCCTGCTCAGACGAAGCCTCACTCGCCGTCTCCACGTCTACATCGATGAAACTCGAGCGGGGAGACTCATGTTCAGACTCCTTTAAACAGTCACGCCGCTTACGCCTCGGCAGGTTCGCCCTGCACGCGCGCGCACGCACACACACGCGCACACACACACACACACACACACACACACACACACACACACACACACACGCATTCCTGATTTGTTGTATCTTACACTTCTCATCTAATTATGACATCATCTTGTCAGTGTGTGTGGTTTCACACCTGAAAAAGTGATTGTTTCCCCATAAGATACGATCACCGTGCCAGAGATGAACCGTGGAATAAACTATTGTTCCGTTCACACACGTTCTAAGTAGGAAAAAGTAAAACAAAATATCCCACAATTTTACAATAGTCTGTGTGTATTTGTGTGTATTTGTTTGTGTGTGTGCATGTGTGTATTTATGTGCTTGTATATATTTGTAGGGCAGTGGGCAGGCCTTTTGGACCTGTGAAGGGGTTCGGCATTTCAGCCACCACAAGTCTGGACGGTCACGTGTAACAAGACAGTCGTTAGAGTGGGATCTGTCGACCTACTCATGCTGGGTCCGGCTGATTGTGTTGAAGAAACCATTAAATTGGTTCAGCGGACGAGAAGGCAAACCCAGCAAAGCCTCGTGGAGCGCGGTCGGGGCACAGTGAGACACACTGCCGGCCACCCGCCATATCCTGACCCATCTCCAGCCGTCTCAACTGTGTCGTGCCACTGGACTTGGACAAACCAGGACAAGAGTGAGGCTGATGATCTGCGCAACTCTCCCTCAATTAAATCCAAATCAAGCGCAAGCCATGACTCCACCCAGATCGCAGACCATCAATCTGATATGAAGTCATCATGGTCATCTTTGACTTCCAAGGATCATCAACATTTGTGTTTATTTGAATGTATATTTGTGTGTCTTTGTGTGTGTGTTTGAATTTGTTTGTGTGTGTGTGCTTATTTCTATTTGTCTGTGTATTTGTTTCTGTATATGTTTGCTTGTGTGTGTGTTTTTGTGTATGTATTTGTTTGTATGTGGTTGTGTGAGTATTTGTGTTAGGTTTTGTGTATTGTCTGTGTTTTTCTATTTGTTTGTGTGTGTATTTCTATTTGTGTGTATATTTGTATTTGTGTACGTGTGTGTGTGTGTATTTGTGTGAGTGTGTGGGTATTTGGATTTGTGTGTGCATGTTTGTGTTTGTTTGTCTGTGTGTGTATGTATTTGTGTGTGGGGTTGTACAGTCGGCCCCCAACTTACGAAATTAATCCGTTCCAGAGCCCTTTTCGTATTGCGGGGATTTCGTAAGTAGGGGTCGCAGCTTACATGTTAAACGTCTAATTTGTTCCAAGGCTCCAGTCTTTGAACTGGATAAACCCCATAAATCCTTTAATAATGATAAAAGTACAACAATTTTGTATGAAATATGTGTTAAAATAAAAGAAAATTACTTATTAAACCATTTAAACATTTTATTAACATATTAAACCATTTTATTAACATATTTATTAATTAAACCATTATTAAACATTTTTTATTAACACACACACACACACACACACACACACACACACACCTGTTTCTCTCTTGCTCCCGCACGCGCTGCGAGCCACGCCGATAACACGTGGAATTCAAAGCACATTCCCTGCTTGACAAACTCAACTTTAATTTGATTCCTTGAGGGATCGGAATTCCAAATGAGCTCAAATGCACCCACATTTATCAAACATTTACTGAATTAAACAACTTAAACTAAAAACTAAAGCGTTATTCCTTCTCTCTCTCTCTCCCGCGCGCGCGTTGCAGGCCACGCCCACAAGACATGAATTCAAAGCGCATTCCCTGCTTGACTATTTACTGAATTAAAACAATTTCAAAAACTAAACTAAAAACTAAAGCGTTATTCCTTCTCTCTCTCTGTCTCACTCTCTGTCTCACTCTCTCGTGCGCGCTGACACGACGTGAATTCAAAGCACATTCCCTGCTTGACAAACTCCATTTTAATTTGATTCGTTGAGGGATCGGAATTCCAGATGAGCTCAAATGCGCCCACATTTATTAAACATTTACTGAATTAAAACAACTTAAAAAAACTAAACTAAAAACTGAAGAGTGAAGCTTCCTTCTGTCTCTATCTGGAAGACCAGCGGGAAGGGATGTTGAGAGACAGCCAATGAGAGAGCAACTCGCGAGTCGATTGGCGCATTTGAATTTTGAATTTCTTTTCGTAAGAGGGGGTTGTTTCGTATCTCAGGGACGGAAACTCAAGAAAATGTTTTTCGTAACCTGGGGATTTCGTACACAGGGGTCTTCATAAGTTGGGGGCCGACTTTGTTTGTTTGTGTGTATTTGTGTGTGCGTGTATTTGTTTGTGTGTGTGTGAATTTATGTATATTTCTGTGTATTTGTTTGTGTGTGTATTTTTACTCATTTGTGTATATGTGTGTGTATTTGTCTGTGTAATTGTATTTGCATGTGTGCATATGTTTTTTGTATCTGTGTTTGTGTGTATTTGCATGTATGTGAGTGTATTTGTGTGTGTTTGTATGTATTTGTGTGTGTGCATTTGTGTGTATACTTGTTTGTGTGTGTCTGTGTACTTGTATTTTTGTGTGTATATGTGTATTTCTGTGTATATTTGTTTTTGAGTGTTTGTATTTGTTTTTATTTCTGTATATGTGTGTACATTTGTGTTTATTTGTGCTTGTGTGTATATTTGTGGGTGTTTTTGTGTGTGTGCATATTTGTGTTTACTTGTGTGTTTGTTTTTGTGTGTGTTTGTATTTGTGTGTTTATTTGTATATGTATGTCTATGTGTGTGCATATTTGTGTTTGTGACTTTGTTTGTGTGTGTAGGTTTATTTGTGTTTTTTTGTGTGTGTGTGTGTGTGTGTGTGTGTGTGTGTGTGTGTGTGTGTATTTATATTTGTGCGTGTTCTGACCTGGCGTTTTCGACAGGACACAGCGTGATGTCTCCGTCGGGAGCGATATCTATGATGCAGTGTTCTGGATGAATCCCGATACCAAACAGCTGGATGTCCTGAGACGTGTCTGCTCCCACACGTGTGTGCTCCTGGACACACACACACACACACACACACACACACACACCATTTAACAGAGAAGCACTAATCAATCAACAGTGAGACACATATAAAAGCCACAAACTCTTCATTAGTGTGAGACCCATAGGCCACACCCCCCCACAATGAGTTCGAGACACACAGGCCACACCATCTTCAATATAACAGAGATAAGCCATACCTCCACTAACACTCACAGACTCATAGCCCACACCTTAACAATGGGTGACAGACACATAAGCCACACCTCCACCAAGATTGACAGACGCGTAAGGCACACCTTAACAATGGATTACAGACACATAGGATAGACTTCCACTATGAATGATGTACACATACACCACCCCTCCACCGAGACTGATGCAGGCCACACCTCCTACATGACTGACAGCCACATGGTTGGTCCCATGGTAAGTGAAAGAAACATAAGTTAGCCTTCAAGCGGTCTGACGGACACCTTGAGCCACACCTCCATCAGGACCTACAGACACATAAGCTACACTTAGCAAAATGGACAGAAAAATAGGCCACACCTCCACTCGGACTGACAGACAAGACATAAGCTACACATTCAGTATGACTGACAGTCACAAAGACTACACCTGGACTGTCAGATACAGAAGCCATACAACAAGCCACACCTCCTTCAGTGGGCCTGACAGACACATTGACCAAACCTAATTTAACTGGAACAACAGACACAGAAGCCACACCTCCTTTCCTAGAAATTAAAACTCAACTCAGACAGACATGAGTGAAATAACCAGACCGTACTGTAGCACTTCACATGTCTCCTGTCAGGTCGGAGGTCAGTGTGCGAGTGGGTGGAGTTAGTTAACACAGAGGTCTGCTGAAGGTGGCACTAGCACCTCCTGGCTGTATGCTAGAACACTAGCATCTCCTGGCAGTAGGTCAGCCCAGACAGAAGGCTGTTGTTCACGCTGCAGCACCGAGCTGGACTTCGGTCTCAGCCACAGGGGATTGTGGGAAATCTCATTAACATCAAACACAGATTCGGACACAGTGTCTCTGTACCTTTAGATAATAAACCAGCAACTCGTTGAGGGCGGGGTCAGCGTTCAGGTTGACCAGGAAACACTTATCTTCTCCAACCTTAATCCCTGAGGACTCCAAGGAGATTCCCATACTCTCCAACTGCTTCTGCCGCTCCTGAGGAGCACGTTTCAGATAACACACACACACTTTATTTCAGTAAAGACACAGACTCCATGGAAACTCTGTGTGTGTGTGTGTGTGTGTGTGTGATCTCCTCAGTACTTGTGCAATCTCCTCAGTCTTCCTGAGCTTCTCCTCCCAGGTCACAGTCATCTCTTGAATGAGTTTCTCTGACTCCTGTAGCTTCTCTTGCAGCTCAGGAGCCTTTAAAGACTGATACACACACACACCCTTTCTATAGCTGTCATATTAACCATTGTTATGGTAGACAATAAGTGATGGGGTATAGTGTTCTGACCTCGGCCTGAGTGAGCTGCACCCTCAGCTTCTCCACCTCCTCTCTCAGCTCTCTGATGATGCGAGCATTCGGGTCCTCGTTGACCACGGCATGATTGACGATTCTCTTGGCACGATCAGCGTAGCGCAGCGTGGACAGCGTCTCCTCATAATTGTCTGCCGCAGGACTCACCGTTGCAATCATGGCCGTCTTACTATTCCCACCCAGATTGTCCTGAATCAAAACATTACAGCCACTCCCTTTATTTTAATCATTATAAAGTTCAGTGTAAAAATTCTCTCAACACCTGTGAGACACGCTGAAAGAAAATTTATCCTGATTTCAGCACTGTCTTCATGTGATAGAGAGAGCAAGACAGAGAGAGAGAGAGAGAGAGATGGATAGATATTTTTCTCAGAATTGACCTTCAGTAGCCAGGTGAGGACCGAATCTCTGTACGGAACAAACTTATTTTTGCCTTTTCCTGCTGACTGATCTGCCAGAGCCGAGATCACACAACCCAGAGTGGTCAGAGATCTACACACACACACACACACACACACACACACACACACACACACACACACACACACACACACAAAATCACCAACTAAGCACCTATTGAGCCATATACACCTGTGATCTAGTGCTATATCATCACTATAACATGTGTGTGTATTGGGTGTATGTGTCTGTGTGTAGAGTGTGTATTCTGTGCACGTATGTATTGTGTGTGGCATGTACATGTGTATATGTCTGTATTGTGTGTATTCTGTGTATTGTGTGCGCATATATTGTGTGTGTGTGTGTGTGTGTGTGTGTGTGTGTGTGTATGCTGTGTATGTGTGCATTTTATGTGTGTGTGTGTATTGTCTGTATATGTGTGTATGCTATGTATTGTATGTGTATGTATTGTTTTTGCATTTTGTGTATTTGTGTACTGTATGTGTGTGTGTACTGTTTGTGCATGTATTGTGTGTGTGTACTTTGCGTGTGTGTATTGTGTGTACAGGGATCCTTCACTTTCCACAGTTCATTGGGACAGAGATCTCCCCACGACCGTCAAATTCCGCGAAGTAAGATCGACCCCCCCCCTGACTGACGTAAACCTGCATGTGTATATAATATCAATAAATACATATTCAATACTATGAATGCTTACAATAACAATTAAACATTCAAAAATGATGCATCAGATGTAAATAAAATATACCATATTTGACGTACAGACGCTCCCAGACTTACGATTTTAATTGGTTCCAGACAGCCGAACTCAAGTTGAAAGTGAACGCAAGTTGTTCCAGTGACGTGTGACGCTCATACTGTACTATACATCCATAAATACCATTACCGTGTCTCATAAAACACCCTTATATCAATTATTATAAACATAACATTGTAAAATAATATCAACTATATCAAATAATATCAACATTAATTTCAAATTAATTATATTCGAGCAAAAATAATTTCAAATGGATAAATTTTAATCAAATTCATTCATCAAATATCAGTACAGTATCAAATTTTGACAGCAAAGTCTGTTCCTTTTCTTAGTTTTTATGTCCAGCATCCTCGAAAAAGATTGCTTGCAAAGATATGTTGTAACAAATGGTATTTAAAAAATCCAGGGCTTTCTTAGCCATAACTTTATACTTTTCCATTTGTCGACACCAAACCGTTGGGAGCGTTGTTGTTCTGAAGAGTTGTTGTTGAACCTGACTGCTGAATTTCAATGATTTTGTCAAGGTATTCATCATTGACATTTACTGTTTCAACAGCAAACATGAACGGCTGTCTGACCCATGCTGGATCTGACTCTCTTGTAGGGAAGTATCCGCCGAGAGACTTTGCAAGCTCAACTAAGTGCGTGGCAATTGCTTGCTTCATCTCCATGGGTACAGAAATGTCTCTGATTCCAGACATATCTTCGATTTTTCTCCCACAGTTGTCCAGAAGGGGAAAGTTTGTAAAGTTATTGTTCTCTATTCGTCGTTTCTATTATGGTAGCTTTTTTGAAAAGCCTTCAGGTTTTCTTTTGCTTCCATGATGTTGACTCCACCACCCTGCATCTGCTAATTGAGATGATTGAAAGCTGCGAATATATCAGCCATGCACGCTAAAATGAGAATGAATTCAGAATTTTTGAAGCAATCTGCATCAGAATGTTGGTGCTATTGCAAAAACAGGGCTAATTCCACATGCATGGCAAAAACATGATTCAGCACCTGTCCCCAGGATAACCACCGAACATTAGAATGGTACAGAAGTACCTCAAATTCAGAGCCCATTTCTTTACACAGCTCACTGGATGCGGTGCCTCAGAGCACTATTTCGAACATAGTTTACACATTCTACTACAGTTTCTATTACTTCTGACATTTTTGGAGGCAAGGTTTTTGTTGCCAACGCATGCCTGTGCAGAATATAATACGTAAGAATGATGTGTGGTGCATCGGCTTTTACGAGCGCACCAAAACCCGATTTTCTTCCCAGCATGACTGGAGCTCTGGCCGTACAAACTGCAGAAACCATATCCCATGAAAGATTGTTGTCTCTGAAGAAGTCATCCACAAGCTTCTTCACATCGGCTGCCTTAGTTGTTGTAAGAGGCTTACAAAATAAAAATCTTCTTTCATCATGTCGTCTTTCAAATAGCACACAAAAACAGCAAGCTGGCTTTGACTAGAAACGTCCGTGGTCTCGTCGAGTTGAAGGCTGAATTTTGCCGGGCTTGAGATCAGATCTGCGATTACTTAAGCCAAGATGTCTTTACTCATGTCCTCTATTCTGTCACTGATGGTGTCACTTGAAAGAGGAATTTGGGATAATTTAGCTTCGGCCGCTGTTCCGAGTATCAGATTCGCCATCTTTAACGCAGCTGGCTTTATGAGAGTTTCACCAATGGTGTGTGGCTTGCCCTGCTTTGTGGTCAGGTAAGCAACCTCGTACGATGCTGTGAGGATGGGTACAAATCCAAGAGCAGGCAGAGTGGCCTTTTCTTCGAATCTGGCTCTCTTCACCTTGAATTCAGCAAGCGTTGTGTTCTTGTTTTCCCCATCTCCGTGCAGTTTCAAGAAGTGTTCCTTTAGTTTTGTCCGTGCGAGACTAGAAATGCTCAACCTGGCATTGCAAATCATGCAGATAGTACGCCGAGTCTCATCATGTTCCGTGATGCATGTGAATCCATGTTGTACTTATTCGTTCGACCACTTTCTTTTTCTGCTCGACATAGTTAGTATGGATTAAAATATTCAAAAAAAAAAAAAAAATCACACGACGTACTACCACGACAGTCACACGTTGACTACTTCTTCTTTTCCTTTCGGCTGTTCCCTTCAGGGGTCGCCACAGCAAATGATCTGCCTCCATCTCTCCCTATCCTCTGCATCTTCTACTCTTACTCCAATGACCTTCATGTCCACCTTCACCACATCCAGAAATCTTCTCTTTGGTCTTCCTCTGGGCCTTTTGCCTGGTAGTTCCAACCTCAGCATCCTACTACCAATATACTCACTATCCCTCCTCTGTACATGTCCAAACCATCTCAATCTAGCCTCTCTGACTTTGTCTCCAAAACATCTAACATGTGTTGTCCCTCTGATGTACTCATTTCTGATCCTATCCATCCTCGTTACTCCCAGAGAACCTCAACATTTTCATCTCTGCTACCTCCAACTCTGACTCCTGTCTTTTCCCCAGGGCCACTGTCTCTAAACCATACAACATTGCTGGCCTCATTACCATCTTGTACACTTTTCCCTTCATTCTTGCCGATACTCTCCTATCACACATCACACCGGACACTTTTCTCCATCCATTCCAACCTGCCTGCACACGCTTCTTCACCTCTTTTCCACACTCTCCATTGCTCTGGATTGTTGAGCCTAAGTACTTAAAATCCTCCACCTTCTTTATCTCTGCCCCCTGTAACCTCACCGTTCCTCTTGGGTCCTTGTCGTTCACACACATGTATTCCGTCTTACTGAGACTAACCTTCAATCCCCTCCTTTCCAGGGCATACCTCCACCTCTCTAGATTTTCCTCCACTTGGTCTCTGCTCTCACTACAGATCACAATGTCATCTGCAAACATCATAGTCCATGGAGATTCTTGTCTAACCTCGTCTGTTAGCCTGTCCATCACCATAGCAAACAAGCAGGGGCTGAGAGCTGACCCTTGATGCAGTCCCACCTCCACCTTGAATTCGTCTGTCACAACTACAGCACACCTCACCACTGTCTTACATCTCTCATACATGTCCTGCACCACTCTAACATACTTCTCTGTCACTCCAGACTTCCTCATACACTACCACAGTTCTTCTCTCGGCACCCTGTCATATGCTTTCTCCAGATCCACAAAGGCACAATGTACTCCTTCTCTGTACTTCTGTATTAACATCCTCAAAGCAAACACTGCATCTGTGGTGCTCTTTCTTGGCATGAAACCAAACTGTTGTTCACAAATGCTGACCTCTGCCCTTAGTCTTGCTTCCACTATTCTTTCCCATAGCTTCATTGTATTTCTCATCAACTTTATCCCTCTGTAGTTGCCACAACTCTGTACATCTCCCTTGTTCTTAAAAATGGGTACAAGCACACTTCTCCGCCATTCCTCTGGCATCTGCTCACTTTCTAAGACCTTGTTGAATATTCTTGTCAGAAAATCTACTGCTACCTCCCCTAGACACTTCCATACCTCAACTGGTATGTCATCAGGGCCTTTGACACCGCTACCTTCGCCTTACGCTGTGTCTCCCTGTACTCCAGTTTACTCTCTTCGGTCCTCTCAATGTCCCACTTCTTCTTGGCTAACCTCTTCTTTTGTACACACTCCTGCACTTCCTCATTCCACCACCAAGTTTCCTTATCTACTTTCCTTCCAGAGGACACACCAAGTACTCTCCTACCGGTCTCCCTGATCACATTGGCTGTGGTTGTCCAGTCATCTGGAAGCACTTCCTGACTACCCAAAGCCTGTTTCAACTCCTCCTTGAAGAAAACGCGACACTCTTCCTTTTTCAGCTTCCACCACTTTGTCTTCTGCTCTGCCTTTGCCTTTTTTACCTTTCTCACCATCAGTGTCATCCTGCACACCACCATCCTATGCTGTTTGGCAACACTCTCACCCACTACTACTTTGCAGTCACTGACTTCCTTCAAATTACAATGCCTACACAAGATGTAGTCTACCTGTGTGCTCCTACCTCTGCTTTTATAAGTCACCCTATGCTCCTGTTTCCTCTGCATCATGTCAGCCAGCTCCCTATCTTTTGCATAGTTCCAACATTCAAAGTCCCTACTCTCAGTCCTAGGCTCACGCATTTCCTCTTGACTACTCAGCACACTAAATTCCCCGCAGCACTGATTGGCCAAGCAATGTAATGTGGTCATCTGCAGCCAGTGATGGCCAAGCGGGGCGTGTCATCACTAATTGACATGATGAGTCGGCTGTGTCCTGACCTCCAAGGCAAAGGCTCCGCTGAACCCCTGAGACCGACTCACCAAACCCCTAGGGTTCGATCGAACCCAGGTTAAGAACCACTGAGATATATATATATATATATATATACATATATATATATATATATATATAAAAACTGAACTGGGAAGGAGGGGCACGTTCAGTCTGTCGTTTGTAAACAATGAACGCAGCGTCATTACGTCAGCGTACTATGTAAGTACATCTAAACTCAAAATTTGACTTTTTATTTTGAAAAAGTAAAATCGGAAAAACATAAAACGGATGAACATAAGTCGAGGAGCATCTGTAATAAGCGCCCTGCTCCAATAAGCGCCCCCAATGTTTTTTTTTACGTCTAATGACCGCCCATGTGTACTGGGAGCAAAATGGTAGATCAAACTCCCCAATTTTATTCGATCAGTCTCTGTAACGGTAAAATGAGGCGTTCACTGCCTGTAAAATTGAGTTTACACGGTGTTTCAAGACCCCCTGCCACTGGGGAATGTCTATAATGTTCATCAGTAACAACACATTTGATTGTTCCGCCGTGCTTTAAAAAACAGTAAAATATTTTGCTGGGTTCTCTTGGTAAATGTCCAACAACTGATGAACCATTATAAACTACTACAGCAAAACTATGGGATGCGCTGAATGAATGGAGCGATGAGCCAGAAATGGACCAATCAGAATGTGATGAGTATTTTTCACCCGATTCTCCTCCTCACTAACTTCATACATTTAAAGACCTTCCTAACCATGTGCTTTTGTTTATGTTGACTGGTTCAAGTTGCCATGTGCTAAAGTTGACATTCGTGTTGATTGGCTCATTTTACTTCTTTGGAAAATGTTTAAAGGAAATGTTTGAAGGAAATGTTTAAAGGAACAGCACCCGGAGGGAAAAGTAAGGAAAGGAAAAGTCTTTTTTTTAATTTATGCTGTTTTTTGTTTATTTTCAGTTTTCATGTAAGTAGTCTGGTTGATACCACAAAATGAATAACACAAATACCAATAAAACTCTTTTATTGTTCTGTAATTATTCATGGTTTCCACCTCGTTGGAAATAAGCACTTATCGTTCCACTCCGCTGGTAACATTTTAATAAGCGCCCACCCACGCCAATTTTTAAAGCGCCCTGGGTGTTTATCACGTCAAATACGGTAAATACACACATACATTTTTATGTGAGGTGTGCATGCGCGCACACAGATGCACGTGTACACACACTCAGATGCGCACCTCAGGTTAGGTCAGGTCAGGTATGAGGGCATGCGCAGGGACGGCACTTCGCTGCGTCCACCAGCCGCCTCCACTCATCCGGCCGTCTCCTGGTGATTGACCAGGCCTGTGCAGGGCCCATACCCCCATAACATACCCATACGTCGCATGCAGCCGTCTCCAAAATTGGCTCCAGCCCCTAGGATCCCGAACGGACAGGATCCGGTGTGCTGGGTCCGAAGGCAGGAAACGCGCCAAGTGCACGTAGTAGCGCAGCTGACGGTCGCGGATCAAGCAGGTTACTCTTACCATCCCCGCATCCTCGAGCACCTTCCGGTTGGTAACAAAGTCCCGTCAACGGTATCCGAAGATGTGGCGAAGGGAAGTCGTAACGAAGGAGTCCAGTCGTCGTCCACTACCATCTGCGTCCAGATTCTCCAGGGATTACCCAAGCCTACTGGCAAACTCCGAAGCCACATCAGGGTCCCCGAGTCGGCTCACATCAAGTCGCATTTGACGAGCCGAGGCTTTCTCAGGGCGCCTGAAGCGGCTCTTCCGAGTCGCCACCAGAAGCCAGTGGTCTCCTGAGAAGAGCTGGGCATTTCGGAAGACACGGCAGTTCTGGACCAGCTGGCAGCGACTACCTACGAGTACATAGTCGATCTCCTTCCTAGTGACACCGTCACTAATTCGCTGCTCCCTGACAGGCAGATGCCCGGAGGTATCCACAGATGCGCACCTCACATAAGAATGTAAGTAGTGTTGATGGGGGGGTGGGGGGTTGTTTTTTGCTTTTTTGTTTGCATAATTGGCCTTGTTTTTGTGGCATTTTCCTTGGCTTTTTCCCCTATTCTTCCTTAATTTCATTATTTTTTAATTCGATGAATATTAAAAAAAAGAAAACACGATGCACTGAAGCCACATGAATTGAAGCACAAAATAGCGAGGGATCCCTGTATATGTGTGTATGCTGTGTATTGTATGTGCATGTATTGTGTGTGTGGGTGTGTGTATTACGTTTATGTGTGTGTGCAAGACACCTGTTGATGTTGCTTCCCTCCTTTAGCCTCTCCCCTGCGGCCCCAGTTTTAGACACGCGCTCACTTCCAGCCAGATCGACCAAACTCACCTTACTCACCTTCTCCCCCGAGTTCTACACACACACACACACACACACAATTAACAGAAAGTAGAATGATGTCATAATATCAAAGTACAGGCTGTACTGTACATGTGCCCAGATATATATGTGTGTGTGTGTGTGTGTGTGTGTGTGTGTGTGTGTCTCACTCCAGATTGCAGGTCATATAGTGTCTGTGTGATGATGATGCTGAATACAGCGTGAGAACGGCTACTCTCCTCGTTCATGTTTGTAGCAGCAACGGTACGAGACTTATTTCCCTCTGACATCACACACTCAATATCCTGCACATGAGAGAGAGAGAGAGAGAGAGAGAGAGAGAGAGAAAACAGAGAATTTGGGAGGGAGAGAAATGTTTAATTCCCTGCTAGACTGTCCAAGAAAAATAGAGAAGCGGAGAGATATAGAGAGTGGTGAAAAGAAAAGCAGATGTTGGTGTTGTTACCTGGAAACTCATTACAGCGAGTTGAGACAAACCGTCTACATACGGACCCAAAACCTTGTGTTCTCTCACCTTCAGAGACTGACGACTCCTGTTCACAAGCAGCACACGCACGTACACACAAACACACATACACACCTTTTGGGCTTGAATAAGATGGATTTTAAAAAATATAATGAAAACTCGAAGCTACGCTTTCAAAACACATGAACATGCACCGCCTGACTATTACTGGAGGGTGAGTCCTAGGGGTTTGAGGGACAAGTGTAGAGAATTGTTGTTGAGTTTATCTGCCTCCTGTCTCCTTCACATGTAAACAGTAAACATGGCGATTGTTAGCACTCACAGTTGTCCGTTTGCAATGGCGTCTGAATGAAATAATTTACAACACCGTGAGACGCACAGGTGACAGATCGTAGTGTTTGAGAACTATAAGAATGGTTCTAAAACAAGCGATGTCGCATTATACTTGTATTCAACATTCTGATCAGAGGATTCATGCGGCCTGTGACCTCAGCCGTGTAAACAATACTGCATGTGTTCAAGATATTGCTCAATATATCATCCGGCCAGGCACAGAGATTACACACAAACAACGATCAACAGCAACAGTCTGCTAAAAAGAGCTGTGCTGCATTCCTCATCTGCTTGCAGCCTGGGGAACTGACCCCCCCCTCACCCACCCACCGACACACACACACACACACACACACACACACACACATCACAGGCCAGTGTGAGCAACACTGAGCTTTAAACTCTGAGTATAAAAATAAACCTTACTGCTCCAAGAGAGGGCGCCAGAGATCACGACACTAATACGTTTGAACAGTATTAGAATGTCCATCACGGTGGCATGGTGGTTTGTACGTCCGCCTCACAGGAAGAAGATTCTGGGTTCGAGTCCCAGCTTGGCCGTTTTTGTGTGGAGTCTGCATGTTCTCCCCGTGCTTGCATGAGTTTCCTCCGGGACCTCCCTGCACCTACTGTGCATGTTAAAT
Source organism: Plotosus lineatus (assembly GCA_024760905.1). Lineage (NCBI taxonomy): Eukaryota > Metazoa > Chordata > Actinopteri > Siluriformes > Plotosidae > Plotosus > Plotosus lineatus. Next base: position 2,507,284 of record CM045739.1, read on the forward strand.
CGCTGTTCCAAATCTCCCATAGGTGTGAGTAGTTATGTGAGTTTTGGCCCTGTGATGGCCTGGTGAGCTGTCCGGGGTGTACCCCACCCTCACCCAGAGTCGCTGAGATGGCCGCCAGCCTCATTATGACCCTTCTTTTCCTTTCGGCTGTTCCCTTTTTCAAGGGGTCACCACAGCGAATCATCTACGTCCATCTTCATGGAAGTCAGACTGTATTAATGATTCGCATGGGACAGAAACACGCCAACGGCTTTGGATCTCCTTTTTACAAAAGTCAGCGATGGTTCTTTTACATAAACTTCTCACCATAGACAGTGAGAGACATTTGATAACCTTTTGATATCACCTTTAATAACGCCTTTGATTACCCAGTTTGTTGCATTGGGGGGACAGTGACAACCTTGTGGAGAGTGGGACTCGAGCCCCCAGCCTTAGTATCAGCGATCCAGCGCCTTCACCATCAGGCCACCAATGCTTCCCCGCGACCCTAATTAGAATTAAGTGGTTCAGAAAATGAATGAATGTTGGTGTCAAGTCCTGATTTAACAATTTATCATCCAACCATTTTGTGGCATCATATTCAGGACAAGTCGCGTCTGGATTGTATAAATATGAGCCGCAAACTGCATAACAGTAGAAACATGAACGATCCCCTTCCAACTAAAACTGTGTTATGATGACGAAATGATAAAATACTAACTTCAGAAAATGATTATAATATAGTCCTCGGCGCCACACCTACTTTATTAACAAGAGCAGGTACTAAGAGGCCACGCCTCCTTTATTAATCATTAGAGGCTTACAGAGGACATGCCTCTTTAACGAGAATTTCTTTGAAGACATACCTTCCTTAACAGGAACTGATGTGCAGAGAGGCCACACCTTCTTTATTGTGATTGTTGTGTGTGTGTGTGTGTGTGTGTGTGTGTTGTGTATCTGTCGCTCACCCTTTGGGGTCCAGGAGGTCTCTCACTTTTTCATTGTAGATCTCCATGTAAGAAACTTCGACTTTAAAGGTGTGCGAGTTGCTCTGCTCTCGGCCCACTCTCTCAAACAATGAGCAGCAGAGACGTGGAATTAAACCAGGCTGATCCACACTCCCCATCATGGAGTACGACTTTCCTGAGCCTGGACACGGACACACACACACACACACACATACAGCGGTTTTGAAGGTTAACATGTAATAATGAAGTCGAGTCTGGAGACACAAGAAGAGTGTGTTTGATGAAATACAGGAAATGGGTCAGTCTCCAGTGTGCGTGTGCGTGAGTGTTGGAGTCCAAAGTGATTCAGCAGATCAAGGGGAAACACAGCAGCTTCCTGTTCATCTACCTGCTCCTCCAACAAAACCAACAGCTATCTCACCTCCCTGTACTGCACACTACTCATCACACGTCGGTCTTACCCTCCTGTTCCTCTCTGCATCTGTCCAGAGGGTGAGACACAAAATTGCAAAGTAGTGTGCAAGGAGATAGACATAACCCACAGACTGAGACATAGAGAGCAAAAGACACAGAGACTGAGACAGAGACACACAGAAAAACATACAGTGAGACAGACAGACAGAAAGAGACAACAGGAGACCGATAACTAAAGTGGAACGGAGAGACAAACAGTGACACACAGGCAGAGTTAGAGAGACAGCGCACCTGTTTGTCCGTAGGCGAATATGCAGGCGTTGTATCCCTGAAAGGCGTTCTCCAGGATCCCCTCCCCCAAACACCTGAAGACCACCTCCTGACCTACACACACACACACACACACACACACACCTCAGTGTTAGTGGAGAACTAGAGCCACCACTGTAGAACTGTCACTGATTAGGTGATTAGCGCTAATTTGGTGTACACTGCTGTCACAGGGACCTCATTAGCGCCACTCTCGTTCTGCACTAATGCACACTGACCGTGGTTTCTCAAAAGTGTTAATTTGAAGATTAGCACAGAACAATATTTAAATCCTATACTCCAGATAATTATAATCCGGATGAGATGGCACCTCCTACACTCCTGAGAACATGCCCTGTGTGTGTGTGTGTGTGTGTGTGTGTGTGTACATGTCTCACCTGCATATTTAAGAGTGTTGGATTCATCCATGGACCAGAAACAGTGGTCAAAAGCGAACACCTGCAGAAACAGAGAGCGTGAATTTTATGGGCTTGTTCAGACACGTGTAGCTTTGCCTTACATTTTGCTAACAAAAACCTAACAGTGCACTAACACACCTGAGTAAAACACCCAGACAGACACATACACACACACACACACACACACACACTAACACATACACTAACACACACACTAACACACACACACACATACACAAATACACATATACACACACACACACACACACACACACACACACACACACACACATACACACACACACTAGAAGGTTTAATGTCTTCTGTGAAAACAATCACACAGTGTGCATCCATATGTGAATTCCTAATTCCTAATTATACATGCGCATAATAATTTTACAAGGCTAACATTAAAATCTTAGCATGTTAGCATACGTTAGCGGATGAAAAAAGCTGTTGGATGTCTGACAGAGAATGAAAAAAAGCCATGGTGAAATGAACTGTGATGCTATTTGATTATTAACTAAACATACTTATCAAAGCTCTGTCCACTTGCTCCAATTGTTTCATCAAATTATTATAATCCAGAGCGAAAAAATGAAAAAGTTAATCATAAGCCTGGACTCACTTCACACACATTTAACATAAATTCGCCATTTTGATGCTAATCTGGTAGCTAGCGAGGGAAAACAAGACTGGATAGCTAAAATAAAGTTCAATTATATAAAAAAAACAACAACACAGTAATAGAAATAATATACAGTGGTACGTTGACTTACGAGTGTCTTTTATAACAAATTTTCCATGATACGAGCTTCGATCCCACCAAAAATCTGCCCCATCCAACCAGCAAAATTTTGATTTACAAGCTCTGCTGGAGTTTTCTGGCTTTTCCAGGAAGATTAGCTTTGTATTCTGCGTGTATTTCTCCGTGCTGCAAGAACACCTTGTGTAGTGCTTCTCAATTACATTCTGTGATGCCCTCCCAGCAGCCCACCCACGACTATAAATAGTGCTTACTTCATATCGTTTGCTCGGTGCTTTTTCCTATACCATAGGGAACATAGTGAGAGCGCCACTGCCACCTACTGTAGAGGATATGCAATTACACTTAATTCTAGTACAGTATTGCAAAAAAGGATTTTCCCCAGGGTCATACACACCCCCTGGCATCACATCGCGTGGCCCACTACAGTAGACCCTCGACATTCGTGGGGGTTCGGTTCCGAGCCCTCCCGCAAATCGAGATAATCCGCGAGTTCCGTACCCGGAAGTAAAACCCCATGTATCAGGTCCCACGCGCGAATGAGCAGCTGCAAGTAAACTACTATGTATCTATTACACGTGCTAAAATATGCTTTTTAAAGACACTTTCTATAGACAGTCTTACTCATTAATACAAATACCATACATTAAGAAAAACTTTTCAATTTGTACTCTTATTTTTATTGATAATAAAATATAAACATTATCCAGCATATACTGTTGTAAAGCACTCGTTTTAAAGTCTTTTTCAATTATTCTTCCAGTACAGTACCCAAGTTAATTCTTAGAATGTTTGTGTGTGAGATTTTATGTTCTGTAGCATGTTTAACAAATGATACCAAAAGGATAAACTTTATTACGCTTTATGTCCTTTTACATTAAACTTGGAGTGATGTTTCCAAGATGGCGCTGCCTAGAGGGCAACGTCGCGGAGTTCTCAGAGTCAAATTGTTTCTTTGTTCGTTTTAATTTGTTTGTTCATGTTTTGCACTATGCTCGTCTATGATCGGTCGACCCTACTACAGCTATGAGCAGCTTCAGCTTCGGGCAACTAAGCACGCAACAACTTCTATCTTGAGCTTATATGCTATGGCAGCTCAATGCTAGCGGTTACTGGCTAAGCCCAGGCGGAGTTCTCAGAGTCTTGGTTAGCACTTCTGGCCATACAGTACTACTTGAAAATGTTCAGTCCCTGCGAAACAAGATGGACGAGATTTATGCTCAGATTGCAGCGCAGAGGCATCTACAGGACTGTGTTTCTGTGAAACATGGCTCGAGGAGAGTACACCCGATGAGGCGGTTGCTCTAGCCGGCTACACGGCCTTCATCCCCTGCAATCCCAAGTGCCGGAGTCGTCGTTCAGCCCCTTCCTGCCTGGGCTTCTTGTCTGCTGGGGTGTGGCTCGCATTGAGCTGCCTACCATAGCATATTATCTCTGCCAGCCGCATCCTGGCTAACAAGCCCAGTTAAGCGTGCTTAGTTATACATGCCCGAAGATACTCCGATCTTATAGCTGTAGTAGAGTCAACCGGTCTTAGACGAGCATAGTGCAAAACATGAACAAACAAAACAACAAATAAAACAAATTAAAACGAACTAAGCACGCAACAACTTCTATCGTGAGCTGCTATGCTATGCTATGCTATGCTATGCTATGCTATGGGAGCTCAATGCTAACAGTAAGCCCAGGTGGAGTTCTCAGATTCTCTGGCACTTGGTTAGCACTTCCGACCATACTGCTTGAAAATGTTCAGTCCCTGCGAAACAAGATGGACGAGCTTTATGCTCAGATTGCAGCGCAGAGGGACCTACAGGACTGTGTTTCTGTGAAACATGGCTCGAGGAGAGTACACCCGATGAGGCGATTGCACCAGCCGGCTACACGGCCTTCATCCCCTACAATCCCAATCGCCGGAATCATTGTTCGGCCCCTTCCCGCCTGGGCTTCTTTGTTAGCTGGGATGCGGCTTGCATTGAGCTGCCTACCATAGCATGTTAGCTCTGCTAATAGCATGTTAGCTCTGCTTAGTTATACACGCCCGAAGATACTCTGATCTTATAATTGTAGTAGAGTCGACCGGTCGTAGACGAGCATAGTGCAAAACATGAACAAACAAAGCAACAAATAAAACAAATTAAAACGAACAAAGAAACAATTTGACTCTGAGACCTCCGCGCCATCTTGGTGACATCACTCCAGTTTCAATGTAAACGGACATGAAGAGTACTGTAATAAAGTTTATCCTTTTGGTATCGTTTGTTAAACATGCTACAGAACATAAAATCTCACGCATGAACATGAACTTAGGCACTGTACTGGAATAATAATTGAAAAAGACTTTAATACAACAGTTCAGAGAAAGGAGAAAGTTTTATTTCTTCAGAAGAGACATCCAGCGTTTTCTATCGCTGAGCCAGAGAAGACACACAGCATATGAGTGGTATCATAGAGCTTAACTGGTAATTAAAACACACAAAAAAGAGGCTCATTGACAACTTGTGCGCGAATGAGGAAAAAGGGGCGGGACATCAGCTCAACCAATCAGGAGAAAGGAGGGCAGCCATTGGCTGAATTTGAATCACGTGCCGGTTGCTTGGAAGTAAGTGAATACTCAAACCGTGGGTGCAAAACCGCGAATAGTCAAGGGCCTACTGTATTTAAGAAGCACTGGCCTTGTGAGAGCTCACCGTGAGCCTTTCCTCATTGGCATTCATAGTGTGCACATGCACAAAATTCTCCTCCTCCTCCTACTCTGTCACGCTCCACCTCATGCCTGCCCACGTGACATCTTCGCGCAGTTGATGATTGGAAAGGTCAGCTGACTTATTGTTTATTCTTGTTTTATTATTATTTATTATTAACGTTAATGTGCATGTATTATTATTATGAAATATTTATTGTTTTTACATGCTTATGTTTAATATATTAGGTGAAATATATGTGTTTGGTGTAGGTTATGAGTTTGGGAAGGGGTTTGAACAGATTACAGTAGGCCCTTCACTATTCGCAGTTTTGCACTCGCACCTGTGCATATTCGCGGATTGCCGAGCAACTGTCACGTGATTCAAATTCAGCCAATGGCTGTCGTCATTCCTGCTGATTGGTTGAGATGATATATATATATATACCCCCTTTTCCTCACTCGTGCACAAGTTGTCAATGAACTTTTTTTAGTGTGTTTTAATTACCAGTTAATGTTCTATGATGTCACTCATACGCTGGCTAAGCATCAGAAAAAGGCAATGACGTTGGATGTCTCTTCTGAAGAAATAAGACTTTCTTCTGAAGAAACGACAGTTTCCTCTGAAGTGCCTGAAGAGGAATAATCATCTGAACTGTTGTAAAGCACTGTAGTATTAAAGTCTTTTTGTTATGGTCTGTGTTTTTGGGGGACTTTGATTTTGGTGGCTGTCCCTCTAACTGTTTTCCTGCCTCTCCGACTGAGGGGCATGGCTAAGCTCCTTGGTGGCTCACACCTAAATTCACTCTTCTCATCTACTTCCAATAAACAGAAGCACGCTCACCTCTGCACCAGAGGATTAACTCACATCATGTCCCTGCCTCTTTGTACTGTATTCTCCAACTCGGTTCTCTGCCCGCTCCAGCTGAGGGGTGTGGCTGAGCTGCTCGGGCTCAACGCAGTTCACCTTAGTGAAAGCACGCTGCTTAAGTGCTTTCCCTTTGAATAATAAATCCACTCTGCCATCGCATGCTGCATTCTGGGTCTGGCTGAAAGCTCATTACGTCATTACGTCACACTTTTATGTTCTTTATGTACTTGTTTCGTATTCAACCTTCACATGCTCACTTGAAAGATCGGAAGTCCGGATAAGCCGCGCTTTGTCTCACAAGCACCATACGTCAATGCGACAAGAGCCTACATTCAATGGAGCGCCTCACAAATAATGCAATGCCGCCCTCCAGTGGGCGTCTGAGAAGCATTTTAACCATTATTGTGTTTTTATTGATTTGAGCCTTACTTTGTTTTGTAACTTGACTCTGAACAACCACACAATAATTCCTGTGTGCAAAAAGAACAAACTGAGATTAAAAATCTTGAATGTGTTGTACCTGTATGTCTTTTATATATACAATAAACATTACACTGCATATTATATATATATATATATATACACACACACACACATACAAACACACACTATGCTGTATAATGTTTATATATTTTATTAATAAATATCCCAGTACAAAATTAAAACGTTTTTCTTAATCATTGCTACATTGTACTACATTAATACTGTATTAATGAGTAAGACTGTCTATAGAATGTGTTTAAGAAACACATTTTAGTGCATGTAATAGATACGTTGCCTGTGGCGAAACGGTGGCATAGTGGTTAGGGTGCTGTGCTCATGATCGGGAGGCCGTGAGTTCAAATCCCACTGAGACCCTCACTGTGCTAAGACTCCTGGGCAAGGTCTTAACCACAAGTGTGCCTCTGTTCACTCAGCAGTATAAATGGGTACCAGTAAAAATATACTGGGGAGGTAACCAGCGATGGACTAGTGTCCCATCCAGGAGGAGTTAAACTCCTAGTCGCTTCACGCTATGGAAACCGGGGATAAGCACCGGCCTGATGAGCCACTATGGCTCGGGTGTAAAAAGCCCAGCACACGTTACCTATGGAATAGATAAATAGTATTTAACTTCCGGTTGATCATGACTGGATCGCGCATGTAATATGATACATGGGGTTTTACTTCCGGGCACAGAACTCGCAGATTATCTTGATTCGCGGGAGGGGTCGGAACTGAACCCTCATGAATAACGAGGGCCTTGGTTTTTGATTATTTCCTATGGGAATTTTTGTTTTATCTAATAAACATTTTGACTCGCCCTCATAATGGATCAAATTCATAAGTCAAGGTACCACCGTAAAACATTTGAAGATAGCCAAGTCGACGTATTATTGTGCCAGTGCAAAAAAGTATTTTTCTTATTTTTGAAACAGGAATTCGGAGTGATGCTCCAGTCCACAGCCACTTGCAATCCAAACAAACCTGTCAGTAGCTTATTAAGTTAGCTACATTCTTATTTTATTAAATTCATTTTAAATTCAGTGGTATTGGAAACCATAACCACTATAAACTGCATTACAGCCATTTACAAACCTGAAGCAGTGGTGAATTAGTGAATAAGGCAATGGGTTACAATGGTCACCACTGTTGGGCCCTTGAGCAAGGCCCTTAACCCTCAATTACTCAGTTGTAAAAAAGAAAAAGATATTTGTAAGTTTCTCTGGATAAGAGCGTGTGCTTAATGCTGTGAATGTAAATGTATACATTAGATATTTTGACTGTGAAGCTAACTGTGGCACCGTGTTGGTGAAGTGCTCAGCGGTATAAATTAACCATGTCTGATGAAGCCTTTGTGACGAGACCGTTAATGAACAGCATAAATCTGTTAAAGGCCAGATAAAATTCCCACTTTAGTGATGTTTGTTCCCACGGTAACGTGCTGCAACGAGTCACCAGACACATAATCGCCCAACCCCGACGCCATTGGACTGTTTAAAGGTTACGCTCAGATTTTTACCTCAGAAGTGATCGCGAAAGCGCTAATCCTGCATTCAAACTGAACACAGCTTAGCATGCTGGGGAGTTATATATCGCTTAAAGACCTTTTTAATCCAGTTTGTGAATTAGAATGAATACATTTGATGTTTATATTGCTGTGTGTAAATTATATATGGTTGGATGACCACACAGAGAAACAGATGGAAAGGATGGACAGATTAAAAGAACAAAATATGACTGCAATGATGATTTTAAGTGTTTCATGTTCCACAGAATACGGTAATCCTGACAGGGCCCAAATTTTGTGCCTTGCCTTGAAATGAGGAGGCACCAGTGACCTGTGTATGTGTGTGTGTGTGTGTGTGTGTGTGTTAGGGATGCAGTCCTACAATGGAGCTTTGAACACACACACTGCTCCTGTGTCCCTGCTCATCCTCTCACACATTGTGGCCTTTGTGGGCGTTTCGCAAGATACACACACACACACACACACACACACACAGCCCTGTCTCCAAGACAGGAAGAGAAACACTGCTTCCAAAAATACATTTTCTTTTTCCAGAAAGCGACGCGAAGCCCAACACACTGAGCAGCTGCTTTATTCTCCACCAAGAAATCACACATTGTTCTTCTTCTTCATTAATAATAATTCCCAACCATCACAATGCAACTCTCTGCGCTACTATCCAAATATGTAAATTCCGGACCAATTCATTCATTCATTTTCTGAACCGTTTAATCCTAATTAGGGTTACAGAGAGGCTGGCGCCCATTTCAGCTGACTCTGGGCAAGGGCAGAGCACTCTGGACAGCTCGCCAGGCTGCCACTAGCCGAAACCCGCTGGCGGCTATGCAGGTCCCTCTTTACGATAGTCAGCAATGGTTCTTTTACATGAACCTCCAGCACACAGAGTGAGAGACACGGCCGGTCTTTGATAACCCAGTTAGTGCACCGAGGGGACAGTGACAACCTGTTGAGAGTGGGGCTTGAACACGCAAACTTGGGATCAATCATCCAGCACCTTTACCACCAGGCCACCACTATCCTCACAAATTCCAAATCAAGTTTAAGGAAATATATTAGCGTTGGAATTCTATGTGAAATCCGAACTGTAAACATTTTGGTCGATAAAAATCCATTTGTAGCTTGGAATGTCATTTCCATGGTGGCGTAACACATTCGGAGGAAAGCGCAACGACCCTGTTCCACATACATTGGGACACGACACCGGTGATCAGAACCCTGAGTATGCCCCTTCTTCTCAGAAAATGCAATAAGCTACACATGGCTCTGACGACATTCACCAGTTAAAGTGCTAGAATAATAAAAAAAAAAAATCAGAATTTGTAATCATTTCTCAAATTATCAGTGAGACTCAGTTTGAAATGTTCTTACCTTAGGCTGTTTTCTGCCCGTCCGGAGATCACAGAGGTTGTTGATCAGTCAGGAGAGACAAAAAGAAAGAAAAGAAACAAACAAGTTAATCAGATTCGTTTATTCACAGAGTCAGCGCTTCCCACCGAGTCACCGTCTCCAGGTCTCCTCGCTCCACGCCGTATGCTTATGATTCGTCCGACTGAGAGGCTTACATCATTCCAGAGGTGTTCTGGGACTGATACGAACTTGCCCTCCTTGCCAATCTGCAAGTTAACCGCGTTCATGCCATAAAATTCACCAGATTGGAGGAACAGGTGTGTGTGTGTTTGTCCGTTCGTGTATGCATACGTGTGTCTGTGTTCGTGTATGCGTACGTGTGTCTGTGTTCGTGTATGCGTATGTGTACGTGCGTGTGCATGCACGTTTGTGTTTGTACATGCGAAAGTGTGCGTGTATGTGTGTGTGAGTATGTAGGTGTGTGTCTGTGTGCGTACATATGTGCTTGCGTGTGTGTTTTCTTGCATGTGTGCACGTGGACGTGTGTGTGCATGTATGTGTGTGTGCATGTCTACGTATGTGCGTGCGTGTGTGTATGTGTGCGTGCGTACGTATGTGTGTGTAAGTTACCATACAGTGTGTGGGGGTAGATAAGCACCTGCCTTCCTGTTCTGTTTGTATTTTTTTATTGTTTTTAGTAGTTTTCTTGATGTTAATGCAGCCATAAGGGGGGGGGGGGCACTAACCAGTGTCTCTCCCCCTTATGCCGGTCCCAAGCCCGGAGAAATGCAGAGGGTTGCGACAGGAAGGGCATCCAGCGTAAAACTTTTGCCAAACTACAAAATGCAAGCCGTAAACACAAATCTCATACCAGATCGGTCGAGGCCCGGGTTAACAACGACCGCCATCAGTGCTGTGAGCCAACAGGGTGCTGGTGGAAATTGGACTACTGTTGGTCGAAGACGTCACAGGAGAGGCGGGAAGTATGTCCGTGAGCAGAGAGAGAAGAGGAAAGGCATGAGTCTAGGACTGAGAGTGGGGACTTTGAATGTTGGAACTATGCAAGCAAAAGATAGAGAGCTGGCTGATATGATGCAGAGGAGGAAGGTGGACATACTGTGTGTTCAGGAGACCAGGTGGAAAGGTAGCAAAGCTAAAAGCTTAGGAGCAGGGTTTAAACTGTTTTATCATGGTGTGGCTGGGAAGAGAAATGGAGTTGGAGTCATCTTGAAGGAGGAGTTTGTCAGGAATGTTCTAGAAGTGAAAAGAGTGTCAGACAGAGTGATGAGTCTCAAGTTAGAAATTGAAGGTGTGATGTTCAATGTTGTTAGTGCTTATGCCCCACAGACAGGATGTGAGCTAGAAGAGAAGGAGAGATTCTGGAGTGAGTTAGATGAAGTGATGCAGAGTACCCCCAGAGGTGAAAGAATGGTCATTGGTGCAGACTTCAATGGACAAGTTGGTGCAGGCAACAGAGGGGACGAGGAGGTGATGGGCAGGTTTGGTATCCAGGACAGGAACACAGAAGGACAGATGTTGGTAGATTTTGCAAAAAGGATGGAAATGGCTGTGGTAAATACTTTCTTCAAGAATAAACAGGAGCATAGGGTGACTTATAGAAGCGGAGGCAGGAACACACAGGCAGACTATATCTTGTGTAGGCGATGTAATTTGAAGGTGACTGCAAAGTAGTAGTGGGTGAGAGTGTTGCCAAACAGCATAGGATGGTGGTATGCAGGATGACGCTGATGGTGAGGAAGCTGAAGAAGGCAAAGGCAGAGCAGAAGACAAAGTGGTGGAAGTTGAAAAAGAAAGAGGGTCGTGTTGTCTTCATGGAGGAGTTGAAACAGGCTTTGGGTGGTCAGTAAGTGCTTCCAGATGACTGGACAACCACAGCAAATGTGATCAGGGACACAGGTAGGAGAGTACGCTGGAAGGAAAGTAGATAAGGAGGCTTGGTGGTGGAATGAGGAAGTGCAGGAGTGTGCACAAAGGAAGAGGTTAGCTAAGAAGAAGTGGGACATTGAGAGGACCGGAGAGAGTAAACAAGAGTACATGGAGACACAGCATAAGGCGAAAGTAGCAATGGCTAAGGCCAAACAGAGGGCGTATGATGACTTGTATGATAGGTTGGACAGTAAAGAGGGAGAAAATGATCCATACAGGTTGGCACAGCAGAGAAATAGAGATGGGAAGGATGTGCAGCAAGTTAGAGTGATAAAGGACAGAGAGGGAAATGTATTGACTGACGACAGAAGTGTGCTGGGAAGATGGAAAGAGTACTATGAAGAGCTGATGAATGAGGAAAATGAGAGAGAGAAAAAAAAGAGTAGAAGAGGTGACCATTGAGGAGCGGGAAGTAGCAAAGATTAGTCAGGGTGAGGTGAGTAGGGCACTGAAGAGGATGAAGAATAGAAAGGCAGTTGGTCCTGATGATATACCTGTGGAGGTATGGAAGTGTCTAGGAGAGGTAGCAGTAGATTTTCTGACAAGAACATTTAACAAGGTCTTAGAGAGTGAGCAGATGCCCGGGGAATGGAGGAGAAGTGTGCTGGTGCCCATTTTTAAGAACAAGGGAGACGTGCAGAGTTGAGCCAACTACAGAGGGATAAAGTTGATGAGCCATACGATGAAGTTATGGGAAAGAATAGTGGAAGCTAGACTAAGGGCAGAGGTCAGCATTTGTGAGCAACAGTTTGGTTTCATGCCAAGAAAGAGCACCACAGATGCAGTGTTTGCTTTGAGGATGTTAATAGAGAAGTACAGAGAAGGTTAGAGGGAACTGCATTGTGCCTTTGTGGATCTGGAAAAAGCATATGACAGGGTGCCAAGAGAAGAACTGTGGTATTGCATGAGGAAGTCTGGAGTGGCAGAGAAGTATGTTAGAGTGGTGCAGGACATGTATGAGAGATGTAAGACAGTGGAGATGTGTGCTGTCGGCGTGACCGACGAATTCAAGGTGGAGGTGGGACTGCATCAAGGATCAGCTCTGAGCCCCTTCTTGTTTGCGATGGTGATGGACAGGCTGACAGACGAGGTTAGACAAGAATCTCCATGGACTATAATGTTTGCAGATGACATTGAGATCTGTAGTGAGAGCAGAAAACAAGTGGAGGAAAATCTAGAGAGGTGGAGGTATGCCCTGGAAAGGAGAGGAATGAACGTTAGCCTCAGAAAATCAGAATACATGTGTGTGAATGAGAAAGACCCAGGAGGAACGGTGATGTTACAGGGAGCAGAGATAAAGAAGGTGGAGGATTTTAAATACTTAGGCTCAACAGTCCAGAGCAACGGAGAGTGTGGAAAAGAGGTGAAGAAGCGTGTACAGGCAGGCTGGAATGGTTGGAGAAAAGTGTCCGGTGTGATGTGTGATAGGAGAGTGTCAGCAAGAATGAAGGGAAAAGTGTACAAGACGGTGGTGAGGCCAGCGATGTTGTATGGCTTAGAAACAGTGGCGCTGAGGAAAAGGCAGGAGGCAGAGCTGGAGGTAGCAGAGATGAAAATGTTGAGGTTCCCTCTGGGAGTAACGAGGATAGGATCAGGAATGAGTACATTAGAGGGACAGCCCATGTACAATGTTTTGGAGACAGAGTCAGAGAGGCTAGATTGAGATCGTTTGGACATGTACAGAGGAGGGATAGTGAGTATATTGGTAGTAGGATGCTGAGGTTGGAACTACCAGGCAGAAGGCCTAGAGTAAGACCAAAAAAGAGATTTATGGATGTGGTGAAGGAGGACATGAAGGTCATTGGACTAAGAGAAGATGCAGAGGACAGGGTGAGATGGAGGCGGATGGTTTGCTGTGGCGACCCCTGAAGGGAACAGCCGAAAGGAAAAGAAGTAGTTTTCTTGATGTTCTCCCTGCACTTGCACAGGTTTCCTCTGGGCCTTCTGGTTTCCTCCCACAATCCAAGAACATGCACAGTAGGCCAACTGGTTGTTCCAAATCACCCCTAGTAATTTGTGAGTGACAACCAAGTGAGCTGCTCAGGGTGGAGCCCGCCCTCACCCAGAGTCAGCTGAGATGGGCTCCTGCCTCCTCGCGACCCTGATTAGGAAATTAATTCATTAATCTGTCGGTGTTTCTCTGTCTCTGTCGTCCTGTCGATCTCGTCCTCTCTGTGTGTCTCACTATTTTTGTTTTTATGTTTCTGTCTGTCTTTTGTCTGAGTCTCTCCTTGTCCGTTTTTTTCTCTCTGTGTCCATGTGTCTCACTGTCTCTCCGTCGCTCTCTCCCTCACTGTTGATCTGTCTCACTGTCTCTCCAAAAAATAAAATCCAAAGCTACAGCTTCAATGTCTCTGAAGCTGCAGTGACAAAGTGAAATTCTTTCAAACACACACATACACACACACATACACACTAACAAACACACACAAAAAAACACACACACACACACACACACAAACACACTACCACACACAAACACGCACACAAACAAACATGCAAAAACACACAAAAGTCCACAAACATACACACACACACACACACACACTCTGGGTATAAACAGGTAATTTGTATTTTTATTTATGACACAAAGTTTATCTCACACACCACAAATAAAATAAAAATAAAACATATGGAATAAATGTCATGTTTATGTTCCCTTGTTTATTGACATGGTGGAGTTTCTCAGTGTTATTACCACTCAGTGATTGCACATTTCTGATGTCCAGTATATAGTATATGAGTTTACAACATCACTTTCTCCGAGCACGATACCAAACAGAATACACTAGCGCGATCCCGCCACAGCGGCGGATCAACACAATCTCACACTGAAATTCTTTCGGAGAGACCCAGGACTTGAGCGGAAATGTCACAGCTGTGTGTGAGTGTGTGTTCTACATATGGAACAGTTTATGACATCCCTTCCATTCTCAACACACACTCTTCACACACTCACACGTGAAGAAAAGCCATCAGCATCCCCGAGCCAAACAGGAAGTGACCTTCCCCTTTCAAAGTGTAATTAACACGTCAGAATAAAACCAAACCCACTTCTGCTCTCCCTCTGTCTCCCTCTCACTCACACTCTCTGTCTCTCACACTATCACTCTCTCTCTCACTGTCTCGCTCTCCGTCCCTCACACTCTCAGTCTCTCACTCTTGTTCTCTCTTACATACATACAAATATTTATATAGCGCTAATTCTGGCACTTGCCACTCAAAAGCGCTGGGGATGAGTCTGAGAACTTATTGATAGGCATGGTAGGCAAGTGTGAACAGATGTGTTTTAAGTTGTGACTTGAACGTGTTTATGTTCACTTGGGAACTGACATGGATCGGTAGACATTTCCACAGTATTGGAAACGCTTTCTCAAATGAACGGTCACCAAATGTGTGCGTTTGGGTGGTTGGTATCTCCAGGAGATTCTTTGAGTTTGATTGGAGAGATCTGAGTGGCTGGTACTCTCGAAGATTGGCGAGGTAGTTGGGAGCAAGGCCTTTCATGCACTTGAACACAAGGAGCATTATCTTATACTGAATCCTGTCTCTGACTGGCAGCCAGTGTAAGCTGTGTAGTACAGGAGTAATGTGGTCATACTTCTGGTGATGTGTGATGACCCTCGCTGCAGTGTTCTGCACACGTTGAAGCTTGTCAAGTAAATACTTGGATGTTTCAAATAGCACAGGGTTGCAATAGTCGAGTCTCGACGTGATGAAAACTTGGACGAGAGCTGAAGTGGACTTCACATCAAGATATCGCCTGAAATTGCTGATGTTGTGAATGTGACAATATGCAGTCTTGCAGATGCTGTTGATGTGGGATTCCATACTGAGGTGGGAGTTGAATATTACACCAAGATTCTGGGCTTCTTTGCTCACAGAGATCACACAATCATTAATGTGGAACTCGTCATTCAGCTTCAGAAAGTTGGAGGACATCCACGCCTTGATGCTACTGACACACTGTTAAACTAATTCAAAAGTGAGGTTGACTGATGACTGATCGAGTGGTTTAAATGTCATGTAGATTTGTGTATCATCCGCATAAAGATACAGGTTCAATTGGAATGACCTCACAATAGCACCAAGAGGGGAAGTATAGATAGTAAAGAGGAGTGGACCTACTACGGAGCCCTGAGGAACTCCATATCTTAGGTCTTTGGCATTTGACATATATCTATCTATCATGACGGACTGTGTCTGCCCGATATGCACGACTCCAACCATTTCAATGCTATTCCATTTATACCACAAATACATTCCAAAGTTGAAAGGAGTATCTTGTGGTCAATGGTATCAAATGCAGCTGAGAGGTCTAGGAGGACAAGGATAGCAGCTCCGTTTTCATCTACTCCTTTGAGAAGATAATTTTGAACCTTTGTCAGAGCTGTTTCCGTGCTGTGGAAGTTACGATAAGCAGACTGGAATTCCTCCTGACAATCATCAAGGGAAAGGTGGTCCTTGAGTCGTGTTACAACTGCTCGCTCTATCAGCTTTGAGACGAACGTGAGATTGGAAATGGGTCTGTAGTTTTTAAGCTGTTCAGGATCGAAGTTCTTTTTCTTGAGGAGAGGAGTGATAACTGCACACTTCAGAGTGTTTGGCATGACACCTTCGCTTAGAGATGCGTTATGTGTGTCAGCATTGGGAGTGATGAGTGCACGGTTTTCTCCAGGAGCCATGTTGGAATAGGATCCAGTTTGCAGGATTTGGTTGGTGAATTAATGACAATTTTGGAAACTTCTTCTGTGAGATGGTGGTTGGTTAAGACATTGCACTACAGCCAGCAATTTTCTTATCCCTGCTATTTTATCAGTGAAGAATGTGGAGAATCAGTTTGCAAGTTCATCCACAGATGAATGGGAAGTAAGTGTTGCACATTTTTGCTTAAACAAGAGTTTATTGGCAATTGTGAATACTTCCTTCTGCCCATCAGCTGTTTTCAATGCTTGGTTATAATCAGCTGATTTTGCTGCCTCTGTAGCAGAGCACATAAAATTCCTTTGACAGTCGTGAATCTGTTTGTGGATCACTAATTTGGTTTTCTTGTAACGCCGTTCATATTTTCGACGTTTACGTTTAGCGGCGCGTATGTCCTCGTTGTACCAAAGGGATTCCGTATGAGTAGTAATGGTGCATGTTCTTAAGGGAGACTGGCGATCCACGATTTGGCGGATCTGTTTGTCATAAGGATCCACACTCTCAGTCACAGATAGACCCTGGTACTCTGAGCATGAAACGGCAATGACCTGGCTGAGGTCGTCAATACCAATGGGCTCCCATTTCCGGTATTCAATCTTCTTCCTTGTTCTTCTTGGGACTTTGATAGTGACATTGAACAATATGCCATAGTGATCAGAGTTTACAGAATGATCACACTTGATGTTGTGTACATGCAACTCATTCTACCTTGTGATGACAAGATCTAGGGTGTGTCCACCAACATGCACAGGTTCATCAACCAGCTGTACCAAGTTGTGTGAGTCCAAAATACACACGCTCCCCGACTTATGTTCATCAGTTTTACGTTTGTTCGATTTAATGGGTTTTTTTTTCCCCCCAAAAAAATAAAGTCAAAGTTTGAGTTTAGACGTACTTACGTAGTACGCTGACGTAATGATGCAATGATGCTGCATTCATTGTTTACAAAGTACAGACTGTGTGTGTGTGTGTGTATATATGAGAGAGAGAGAGATAGAGGGAGAGAGAAAATTTTGAGTAGATCCTTCTGTAAGAGAGTGCTCAATACTTTTTCGTAGAGCAAATATAAGTAGAAATAAAAATAAAATAAAATAAAAAAGTAAAATAAAAAGACAGAACAAAGACTTTCCATTGAAACTTCATTTTCACTAGAGATCTGTTTCTTCTGTAATCACCTGAAGAGAGAGGATGGTTTCACCACCCCTTCGAAACAGGTCTGTAGTGAAATATATATATAATCAGTTATATAACGTGTTACCCTTATGTTAAGACGTCGTCTCTGTGATCTTTGTGTTTACACTG
>CM045739.1:2530000-2582500 GCA_024760905.1 Plotosus lineatus
TGACAGGATGAAGGAAATTACACGCTTCGCTGGTATAGAGCTGTATCAGATGAAAGCGAGCTTTCCCTAAACACCTCATCCTCAGAGCGCTGGAGTGAGGCATGATGGGATATGGGGGAGGATATGGGAGTAGTGGGGACACCTGTCAGCCTGCTGTGATCATCACTAGGATGGAAAACCCCTTTGGATAGTTTTCATGTTTAACACAGACACATCACCGCTGGCCAAATACCATCCTCTCTGTCTGCCTGCCTTGCCTGCGGCACACACACACATGCACACTTGTATTTCAGATCTGACCGACTCTGTTACCCCGTGGAAAGTTTTGAAATTGAAGTGTGACTGTCACACTATTACACACTCAGTCAATGAGAAAAAGATTCCACTTTCACGTCCTCGAGCCGAATTTACTCCTCCCTTAACGCCCCCTGTTTATTGTAAATGTACTGTGAGAAAGACACGGACGGCACTTATCGCAACAAAGAGCTGAGGATCACACAACATGCTACAGTGTACACGGTGTGCTAATGGCTACTCCGTGTTAGTAGCCAAATGTTTGTGTGTTATTAGCCAAATGTTTATACGTTATGAAGATAACAAAATGCAAAACACGTCCCAATGACAACATTTTAGAGGTCTGGCAATATTTTTATCCAGTATTAACACAATATTTTTAAGTCTATGATAAAAAACATGGTGCATCAGATATCATAACACACACACACACACACACACACAGAGATGGTACCAAAAGTAGTGCTTTATGAATGAAAAGATAAACGTTAACGTCTTCAGTTTCATTTTAGGCGGCTGGACACATGGCTATAACCACACCCGTACACACACTTCTAGCACATGGGTGTCAATCTTATTTTCTCTGAGGGCCACATCACTGAATTTTAAGATTGTCAAGGACAAAATAATCATCAATAAAAAGAAAAAGCATGAAACTGACTGAGGAAAATGATTACGCTGGGTTTCCTTTCTTCTCTTTCCTTTTCTGAGAACATTTAAAAGATTCTTGTAATCTTACTTCAGTCATGAATGGCTCCATGAACTGTGGATGGATGATGAATTACATTTCATGGTTATGGCTCATCTGAAGAAGGTACGATCATCATATTTTAAAAAATCTTACTGGCTTACTCTCACCTTTAACATCACAAATAAATATCAAACCCTGAACTTTATCCTACCCCTAACTCAAACATAATTCTAATCTGCAGTCTAATACTTAACCCTCAAACAACTGAAATGACCAGCCAAAATGTCCCGACCATCCAAAAAATGTCCTTCTGATGATTAAAACCATATTCTGGTCCTCACTATGTATCAAATACAAGTACGCACACACGCACGCACGCACGCACGCACGCACGCACGCACGCACGCACACACACACACACACACACACACACACACATACACACACACACATACACACACACAAACATATATGTATATATAAGATTGGGAGGAACAAGTGCCTGAGATCTCCACACACTGCCACACTCACTCCCACATCCCCCATCTGGGTGGGCAGGGCTTACTCTGTCTCCTTAGCCAATGGTGTGCATTTGCATGCATTCGAATGTATAATAAAGTTATCAGTGTGTTATGGTACAATTGAGGGTTGTGGTACACTGCTTCTTTTTACACGTGTTAAAATTAAAATGGCTCTGGTGAGTACACAAAGCTGGCACAGATGGCTTATGCTGTTAATATGCTAATAAAGCTAACGCAAAACTGAGCGTGTTATATACACTTTATACGTTTATATTTAGCATACAGTCCACGAGAACGGGGTAATCTGATCTTCATCTCTATTTCAGATATATCCACCAAGCCATCAGAGTAAAATGATTATGTATGACTTTTGCTGGTAAAACAGGTAACACCCACAAGAAAAAACTAGAAGACAGACAAAGTAATTCCAAGTATGAAGACAAGATCTAGTCATGTGATTTTAATTCTTCATTCTTCATTTGTATGACTCGTAAACTGCTGGAGGCAGAAAAACTATTAGAGTATAGATAGAAGACTTATACAGTAGGCCATTGACTATTCACGGTTTTGCATTCACGGTTTGAGTAGTCGTGGATTGCCGAGCAGCTCGCACGTGATTCAAATTCAGCCAATGGCTGTCCTCCTTCCTGCTGATTGGTTGAGATGATGTAATAACCCTTTTTCCTCATTCGCGCACAAGTTGTCAATGAGCCTTTTTTTAGTGTGCTTTAATTACCAGTTAAGTTCTATGATGTCACTCAAACGCCTGCTAAGCACCAGAAAAAGGTAATGACGGTGGATGTCTATTCTGAAGAAATAAGACTTTCTCCGGAAGAAAGTTTCCTCTGAAGTGCCTGAAGAGGAATAATCGTCTGAACTGTTGTAAAACACTCCACTATTAAAGTCTTTTTCAATTATTATTCCAGCATATTACCTAAGGTAATGTTTAAAATGTTTGTGTGTTATATTTTATTTACTGTGGTGTAGCATGTTTCTCATTTTGTTTTGTTTATCCAATTTATTACATTTCTTGTTCTTTTATGTCCTTTTTGTTACGGTCTGTGTTTTGGGGGACTTTGATTTTGGCGCTGTCTCTAACTAACTGTTTACTCTCCGCTTCAGCTGAGGGGCGTGGACGAGCTGCTTGGTGGCTCACACCTGAATTCACTATTCTCATTTACTCCCAATAAACAAAAGCACGTTCACCTCTGCGCCAGAAGATTAACTCACATCAACATCACCACTGCTTTGGTTTGTAACGCTATCTAACGTTCTCACTCTAAAAATTCTGTTTTGTACTCCGCTTCGGCTGAGGGGCGTGGCTGAGCTGCTCGGACTTAATGCGGTTAATACCTGAATTCAGTCATCTCATGCTTAATGGAATACATTCCTCTCGTGGGCATTTTTGAAAACTACAGTGCTGTATGTTTTTCAAAGACAATGCATTGAAAGGTGTTTTTATATGTATGCTGTATAATGTTTATATTTTATTATCAATAAATATCACAGTAAAAAATTACATTTTTCTTAATCATTACTACATTAATACTGTATTAATGAGTAAGACTGTCTATAGAATGTGTTTAAGAAGCATATTTTAGCACATGTAATAGATACTGTACATAGTATTTTACTTCCGGCTGCTCATTCGCGCATGCGACATGATACATGGGGTTTTACTTCCAGGTACAGAACTCGCAGATTATCTCGATTCGTGGGAGGGCCCGGAACCAAACCCCCGCGAATGTCAAGGGCCTACTGTAATGCCGAATATCATGATGTACAGTGGGGGCCAATAAGTATTAGGCAACGTAAAAATGTGCAAGTTCACCCATTTAAAAAGATAAGAGGTTTGTAATTTTCATCATCGGTACACATCAAGCTTGAGAGACAGAATGTAAAAAAAAAAATACAGGAAATCACATTGTATGATTTTTAAACAATTTATTTGTGAAAATGGGAGGCCAATAAGTATTGGGCAGCCAGAAAACAAACATTATTTCGGCCCCCACTCATTAACAGTATGAATGACACCTGTTTGAACTGCATAAGCATAAGCGACACCTTCAAACTGTCAGACTGCAGTCTTCACCATGACCAAGATCAGAGAGCTTCCCAAAGACATCAGAGATAAAATTGTACAACTGCACAAAGCTGGGATGAGTCAAACTGCAATTGGTAAACAACTTTGTGAGAAAAGATCAACAGTTATTACTTTACATTAAACATTATTAGAAAATGGAAGAAGTATAACATCACTGACAACCTCCCTAGGAGTGGCGCTCCATGCAAGAGCTCACCTCGTGGGGTTCAAAGGATCCTGAGAACAGTGAGTAATCAGCCCAGAACTACATGGCAGGAACTGGTCAATGATTTGAAGACGGCAGGAACCACCGTCACAAAGATGACAATAACTAACACACTACGTCGTCATGAGATGAAATCCTGCATTGCCCGAAAGGTTCCCCTACTAAACAAAAAACATGTAAAGGCCCGTCTGAAATATGCTAAAGACTATCTGGACGATCCAGAGGAGGATTGGGAGAATGTGATGTGGTCAGATGAGACCAAAATTGAACTTTTTGGTTTAAACAGCACTCGCCGTGTTTAGAGGAAGAAGAATGCTGAGTTGCATCCCAAGAACGTCATACCTACTGTGAAGCCTGGGGGTGGACACGTCATGCTTTGGGATGCTTTTCTGCAAAAGGGACAGGAAGACTGCACCGTATCAATGGCAACATGAATGGGTCCATGTATTGTGACATTTTGGGTAAAAACCTCCATCCCTCGGTCAGAGCATTAAAGATGAAACATGGCTGGGTCTTCCAGCATGATAACGATCCAAAGCACACAGCCAAGAAAACCAAGGAGTGGCTCCGTAAAGAGCATATCAAGGTTCTGGAGTGGCCAAGCCAGTCTCCAGACCTCGACCCAATCGAAAACCTGTGGAGGGAGTTAAAACTTCGAGTTGCCAAGCGACAGCCCTCAAACGTCACAGCTCTAGAGAAGATCTGTGCAGAGGAGTGGAACAAAATACCAACTAAAGTGTGTGTAGACCTGCTCAAGAACTACAGGAACCGTTCGACCTCTGTCATTGCCAACCAAGGCTACATTACAAAGTATTAAAAGTAACTTTTGCTGGCTGCCCAATACTGGCCTCCCATTTTCAAAAATAAACTGTTTAAAAACCATACAATGTGATTTCCTGGATTTTTTTTTACATTCTGTCTCTCAAGCTTGATGTGTACCTATGATGAAAATTACAATCCTCTCTTATCTTTTTAAATGGGTGAACTTGCACATTTTTACATTGCCCAATACTTATTGGCCCCACTGTACATTGTACACGTGATCACTTAGACGTGAGGGCGTGTTTAATGGTGAGACCCTGAATAGAGGCATTGATTCAGATGTTTAAAGGCACGGGGATGTAAGACATACTTGAGTATATAAAAAGATAAAAGCTGCTCTACCTTGGGTCACGGCTCTAAATGTGGGATAATGTGTGTGTGTGTGTGTGTGTGTGTGTGTGTGTAGGTGTGCACGCTTCACGATTGACTTCTGTCCAGTTAGCTATGATTCACGGCTCACTTCAAGATGAGGCTCTTACATACCATCAGTGGTCTCTTCCAAAAAACTAAGGGATGTTCAGAAGCTCACCGTGTGTGGGTGTGTTTCTGTGTGTGTGTGTGAGTGTGTTTCTGTGTGTGTGTGTGTGTGTGTGTGTGTGTGTGTGTGTGTGCATGAACATAACAGCCATTTAATGGCCAAGGAATTTCTGCTGAGTGAATCCTGAAGTGTAGGATGGCTACATCAGAGACCAAAACAGATGCTAATGATCCAAAGTGTGTGGTGCACTTTCAGGAAACTAATCAATGATGATACACTCCTGCCATCACCGCACTTCACTGTACACTCCTACCATCACTGCACTTCACCGTACACTCCTACCATCACCGATCTTCACTGTTCATTCCTATCAACACCATGCTTCACTGGACACTCCTACCATCACTGTGCTTCACTGTTCATTCCCATCATCACTGCAATTCACTGGATACTCCTGCCAACACTGCGCTCCACTGTACACTCCTACCATCACCACGGTTCACTGGACACTCCTACCATCACAGCCCATGACCGTACCTCACTGTACACTCCTACAATTACCATGCTTCACTGTACACTCTTTGTATCATGTTTAACTGCTCATTCCTATCACCACCGCGCTTCACAGTACACGTCTTACATCACTGCGCTTCACTGTACACTCCTACATCACCGCACTTCTCTGAACACTCCTACCATCACTGCACTTCTCTGTACACTCTTACTACCACCGCGCTTCACTGTACACTCCTACCATCTGCGTGCTTCACTGTACACTTTGACCATGACTGTGTGTTACTGTACACTCCTACTATCACCACGCTTCACTGTACACCCCTACCATCACCACATTTCACTGTTCATTCCAACCAACACCGCACGTCAAACTCCTACACTCATCATTCGTCACTGTACGCTCCTACCATCACTGCCCTTCACTGTACACTATACACTCTTACCATCAGAACACTTTAGTGTTCATTCCCATTATCACCGCACGTCACTGTACACTCCTACAATCACCATGCCTCACCGTACACTACTATCTTCATCGCACGTCACTGTAGACTCCTACCATCACAGCACTTCTCTGTACACTCTGACCATGGCTGTGCCTTACTGTACACTCCCACCATTACCACGCTTCACTGTACACCCCTACCATCACCACACTTCACTGTTCATTCCAACCATCACCGTGCTTCAATGTACACTCCTACAATCACTGTGCTTCACTGCACACTCCTACTATACCTGCACTTCACTGTATACTCCTACCATCACATCACGTCACTGTACACGCTGACCATGTCCGTGCGTCACTGTACACACATACCATCACTGCATTTCACTGCACACTCTTATCCCTGCACTTCACTGTACACTCCTACTAACACCGTGCTTCAC
Organism: Plotosus lineatus; assembly: GCA_024760905.1. Lineage (NCBI taxonomy): Eukaryota > Metazoa > Chordata > Actinopteri > Siluriformes > Plotosidae > Plotosus > Plotosus lineatus. Next base: position 2,536,523 of record CM045739.1, read on the forward strand.
TGTACACGCTGACCATGACGATGCATCACTGTACACTCCTAACTCCTACCAACAACACGCTTCACTGTACACTCCTACCATCAATTCGCTTCACTGCTCACTCTTACCATCACCGTGCTTCACTGTATACTCTTACCATCACCACACTTCACTGTACACTCTTACCATTACTGTGCTTCATTGTACACTCCCGACCATCACCGCGCTTCACTGTACACTCCAACCATCACCGCGCATCACTGTACACAAGTTACATCACCGTGGTTCACTGTACACTCTGACCATCACCACACTCTCCTGCACACTCCTCCATCACCGTGCTTCACTGTACACTCCTAAAATCCCCACACATCACTGTACACTCTTACCATTACTGCGCTTTACACGCTGACCATGACCATGCCTCACTGTATAATCTTACCATCAACCGGCTTCACTGTACACTCTGGCTATGACTGCGCTCCACTGTACACTTTGACCATGACCGTGCCCCACTGTACACTCCTACCATCACCACGCTTTACTGTATATTCCTAGCATCACATGCTTCACTGTATACTCCTACCATCACCACAATTCACTGTACACTTTGACCGTCACCTTGCTTCACTGTACACTCCGACTATCACTGTGCTTCATTGTACACTCCTACCATTACCACGCTTCACTGGACATTCCTACAATCACCATGCTTCATTATACACTCCAACCATCACCACGCTTCACTGCACACTCCAACCATCACCACGCTTCACTGAACACACCTACCATCGCTGCGCTTCACTGTACACTCCTAAAGTCACTGGACTTCACTGTACACTTATACCATCGCCATGCTTCACTGTACATGCTGACCATGACCGTGCCTCACTGTACACTCCGACCACCACCATGCTTCTCTGTACACTCCAACCATCACCGAGCTTCACTGTACACTCCGACCATCACCGAGCTTCACTGTACACACCGACCATCACTACCCTTCAATGTACACTCCGACCATCACCGCGCTTCAATGTACACTCCGACCATCACCGCACTTCAATGTACAGACGCTCCCCGACTTATGTTTTTAATTGGTTCCAGACGGCCAACGTAAGTTGAAAGTGAACGTAAGTTGTTACAGTGACGTATGACTTATGACGCTCATAGTGTAGTATACATCCATAAATCCTATTACCGTATCTCATAAAACACCCCTAAATCAATTATTATAAACATTATATTGTAAAATAATATCAAATATATCAAATAATATCAAGATGAATTTCAAATAAGTCCCCTATTTATACCGAGTCACTTTACATGAAGCTTAAAACAGTCAATCAACGCTTACAATATGTGAGGTGCTCAATACCGAAAGTAGTGTACTTGCAAAAGTAATGTATCTGCTGTGGGTTATACGGACTTCCGGTCTTTCAAGTGCACAACGGTACCATTGAACTCGTTTAGAAGACAGCCTGCACTGATGCAGTCTCCCAGCAAAGCAGAGAGCTCTTTCTTTTGTGTAAGTAAGTAAGTAAATTTTATCCAAGAGATGCATACAAAGAACAAGTACAAATCCTAATGAATATTAATATAAAAATAAGTATACACTTAAGATTCTGCTAGAAGAAAAATATAAAGATTGTGCCGATCTGAGCAGATAGTTAATTCATCTCTGTGTATGAGACTTGCACCCATGCTAGTAGGATTACACTTCTGACCAATCATATTTGCTTAGGATTACAAAAGTCCGCAAAACAGTGTAAACAGAAAGATCACAGAGACGACGTCTTAACACAAGGGTAACACGTTATATAACTGAGCTATATATATATATATGTATACATACACACACTCAGTCTGTAGTTTGTAAACAATGAATACAGTGTCATTACGTCAGCGTACTAGGTAGGCACGTCGAAACTCAAAATTTTACTTTTTTTTTTTAAAATATAAAATCGAAAAAACATAAAACGGATGAACGTAAGTCGGGCAGCATCTGTACACTTTGACCATGACTGTGCCTCACTGTACACTCCTACCATCACCGCGCTTCACTGTACACTCTGACCATCACCATGCATCACTGTACACACCTACCATCACCATGCATCACTGTACAGTCCTACCATCATCACATTTCACAGTACATTCCTACGATCACCACACTTCACTGGACATTCCTACGATCACCGTGCGTCATTGTACACTCTTACCATCACTGTGCTTCATTGTACACTCCTGCAATCACCGTGCTTGATTGTACACTCCTACCATCACAGTGCTTAATTGTACATTCCTACCATTAACACGTTTCACTGTACACATCTACCATCACCGCAGATACTGTACATTCACCATCACAACGCTTAACTGTAAACTTTGACCATGAGTCAATGTACACTCCTACCATCGCCATGCTTCACTGTACACTCCTACCATCACGGCACCTCACTGTACACTCCAACCATCAACACGCTTTACTGTTCATTCCTACTATTTAGGCGCTTCACTGTACACTCCGACCATCACCGCGCTTCAATGTACACTCCACCCATGACCGCGCTTCACTGTACCCTCCTACAATCACCACCCTTCACTGTACCCTCCGACCACCGCCGCACTTCACTGTACCCTCCGACCACCGTCGCTCTTCACTGTACACTCCGACCACCGTCGCGCTTCACTGTACACTCCGACCACCGTCGCGCTTCACTGTACACTCCGACCACCGTCGCGCTTCACTGTACACTCCGACCACCGTCGCGCTTCACTGTACACTCCGACCACCGTCGCGCTTCACTGTACACTCCGACCAACGCCTCGCTTCACTGTACACTCCGACCAACGCCTCGCTTCCCTCTACACTCCGACCAACGCCGCGCTTCACTGTACACTCCGACCATCGCCGCGCTTCACTGTACACTCCGACCATCGCCGCGCTTCACTGTACACTCCGACCACCGCCGCGCTTCACTGTACACTCCGACCACCGCCGCTCTTCACTGTACACTCCGACCACCGCCGCGCTTCACTGTACACTCCGACCAACGCCGCGCTTCACTGTACACTCCGACCATCTCCGCGCTTCACTGTACACTCCGACCATCTCCGCGCTTCACTGTACACTCCGACCATCTCCGCGCTTCACTGTACACTCCGACCATCTCCGCGCTTCACTGTACACTCCGACCATCTCCGTGCTTCACTGTACACTCCGACCATCTCCGCGCTTCACTGTACACTCCGACCATCTCCGCACTTCACTGTACACTCCGACCATCTCCGCGCTTCACTGTACACTCCGACCATCTCCGCGCTTCACTGTACACGCCGACCATCACGTTTAACTGTACACGCCGACCATCACCGCGCTTCACTGTACACTCCGACCATCACCGCGCTTCATTGTACACTCCGACCATCACCGCGCTTCACTGTACACTCCTACCATCACCGCACTTCACTGTACACTCCTACCATCACCGCGCTTCACTGTACACTCCTACCATCACCGCGCTTCACTGTACACTCCTACCATCACCGCGCTTCACTGTACACTCCTACCATCACCGCGCTTCACTGTACACTCCTACCATCACCGCGCTTCACTGTACACTCCTACCATCACCACGTTTAACTGTACACTCCTAATATCACCTCGCTTCACTGTATACTCCTACAATAACTGTGCTTCACTGTACACTCTTACCTTCACTGCACAATTTTCATTTGAATTTATTATTTATCTTTTTAAGTTTTGTTTATTCCCTGCATCCTCAGTCGAATGTACTTATTAATATTAATAACAGTTAAACAAACAGTAAGAACAGAATCCAAACGGAACGTGATTCTTTATCCGGCTCTGACGCCGGTTTTCCTTCCCCACACTACACACTTCAACATGTTCAGAGATAGATGATAAAAACAGGGTGTAGTTTTGGGCCTGGTTCAGGATTTTGGATTTTTCAGCATGGTGCAGTTCCTCCCTAGTGAGCACACACACATACACACACACACACACACACACACACACACACACACACACACACTGAAACCAGGCATGCAGCCCAGCTCAAATTTAGCACACTGCTAATAATCCAGACTCATGCAGTTGCAAAAATGCAGCATGACGTACATCAGCGCTGTGTAATTACACTTGTACTGTAAATAATTACTGCAAGTTCTTTTCGATTTAATTTCTTTCTTCCTTTCGGCTTTTTCCCTTTTCTCGGGAGTCGCCACAGCGAATCATCTGATTCGCACATTTGATTTGGCATAGGTTTTTACGTTGGTTGCCCTTCCTGTCACAACCCTTTAGCAAGGGAAAGAAAGACACTTTGCATATGAATACAACAATAATCTGTAAGATTTCTTCATGAATTTCCTTTTATACAATTTTACGCATGAGACATAATGATTAAGGTTAGAGTTAGGGGTGGAGTTTTGCTTTTGGTATTACGTTTAAAAGTACTTGTTATGGAGGGCTGTGGTCATGCTGTGCTTAAATCATTCATAGGTCATATGACCATGACACATAACTTGAAAACTTTGAAAATTGATATCACAATCAAAACCATCAAAATAATTAGTTTCCTAAGATCCTTGCTCATTCATTTGCAGAACCAATTCATCCTATTTGAGTTGCGGGGAGTCTGGAGCCTATCTCAGCTGACTCTGGGTGAAGGTGGGGTACATCCTGAACAACTTTGGCGTATATCACAGGGGAATGCACCATTCACACTCATAACGAGGGACAATTTGGAACAAGCCTAATATGCATCTCTTCAGACTGTCAGAAAAAAAAAATATCTGGAGAAAACTCACGCAAACATGGGAGAACATCCAAACCCTACACAAAACAGCCTCTCAGATCCCAGGACTCAAACCCAGGACCTTCCTGCTGTGAGAAAGACGTGATAACAAGCACATGACTGGACCTTCATTGGAAAATGAAATTCACCACTTTATATCTGATTCGTTAATTTAATATTTGTATAATGTTATTATTGCTGTTAACCTGCCTTATAAGAATTGAAATTCATATCCAGTTATTTTTGCAATTTCGTACACCTGTCAGAACGGCGGTGTTTCCAAAAAGGCTGAACTGAGCCATCAAAAGGATTTAAGTGGAGGTACAGGTTAGAAAATGTAAGTTAAAAACTACCTGGTAATGAAAATGTGAATGCTTTTGTGCTATCTGAGAGTTAAAAAGGCGTGTCTTTCATAAGTTATTGTAAGATTCTGTAAACATCGAGATATTTGAAGATGTTTAAATGCTGGCTGGTGTCGAAATGTTCTTGGTCTGGGTCTGAGAGCGTTTGAGAAGAGGTTTGGATGTGGAGTAAGGGTGGTTTGGCAGGTTGATGTGATTTTGTACCTGTTTTCTCCCTTTGTGTTAGAAGGTGGAGGGTGCAGGATGGTCTGATTCTCCTCCATGTCCACCACACATTTAGTACTCAGCTCAGTCTCTGCAACAAAACACAGAGAGAGAGAGAGAGAGAGACAGGGAATGAGACAGCAAGACACAGAGAGAGACAGAAAGATGGAGAGAGAGAGAGAGAGAGAGACACAGAGAGATTGAAAGAGACAGAGATTGAGATCAAGAAAGGGAGTGAGAGATGGTGACAGAGTGAGAGAGACAGAGACAGCAAGATCAAACGAGAGAGAGAGGAGAGAGAGAGAGAGAGAGAGAGAGAGAATTTCAAAGCCAAATGATCCCAGAAAGTTCTCTGAGTTCCTGAGCAGATCTTCCTGTTTATATTAAAGTGAAAAGCTGTGAGATGTGACAGGAGAAACATGCTGAGATGGAAGAAGTACAGAAGTTTGCAGCCTCTGCGCCATGAATCGATCTGATGCAGCATGAAGTGTCTGGTTTTCACGATTTTAATCCTTAAAGTAAATTTAATCAGCTGAAATTCCCTCCAGATCTTGGACTCACCCCTGCGGTTCATGGGCCGGACCCGGACAGCCACTTTTACCTTCGTATCCGACATTTTAATCCACTTTTCGTGTGTGTGTGTGTGTGTGTGTGTGTGTGTGTGTATGTGTGTGTGTGTGTCAGTCCCCTGTCCTACAGGAGAGCTAGCCGTGATGTCAATCTGAAGAATAAAGCAAAGAAAAGTCTCCACGGAGTCTCCAGGAGCCCAAAAAGCGAGGCCTGAAGAGCAGAAGAATGTGTTAAAACCCCCGTTAAAACCATCCCCATCATCCCCGAGGAACAACTCATCAAAACGCCGACATAATTCTACTCCGTTTTTTCCACAACCTGGCTGTGGCTATCTAATCTTTCTGGCTAGGAAAGACCCGCTCACAGGCTGCATCCCAAACGCCTCTCGGACGCCCTCTAGAGGCCCCCTAGGTAGGGTGTGACACAATACCATCACGCGCTCTTGGTAGCACACTCAGGACGACAACGTTACGCCGTTTGGGATTCATCCTCGGTCAGCATCCCGACCGCCATCTTCCGCTCCAGGGAGAGGGACAGAGACCTCCAGCCGGTCCCCTGACTTCTGATTCGGAAAGATTGCGGTTTATTTAAAAAAAAAATAAAAAAAAAATCCAGAAACCAACATTTAAAAAGTTTTTCCCTCACGAGGAATCAGACAGGATGTTGAACAGAGCAGAAAAGGAATCAGAGAGGACGAAATGCTGGGCTGGATCCCAAACGGCAGAGGATTCAATATAAAGTGCACTCTGTCCGTCACTAGTTCAGATGGTGGAATAGTGTACTGATACAGGGAAAACGTGGGGATTTGGGACATGGCCAGGAATCAGTAAAAAGTTTAATTTAAATCATCCTTAAAATAAAAACTATCACTGTAATTATAAATTTTATTATTATTATTCATGGGTGCTGTTGGAGAGTCCCGAGGGTGTTTCTGTGTGGAGTTTAGATGTTCTCTCCATGCTTGCATGTCTTTCCTCCCACAGCCCAAAAACACACATTAGGATAATCAGCTGTTCCGAACTGCCCCAAGCTGTGAGTGGTAGTATGTATTAGCCCTGCCATAGACTGACGAGCTGTTTTGAGCATAGGCCGCCTTGCTCCATCGTGGGCTACAGTAGGCGCCACCGTTCCTGTGACCCTAATAGGATTAAGTGGTCCTTTTCCCCCCCCACCCGAGCCTAGCGGCTCATCAGGCCGGTGCTTATCCCCGGTTTCCATAGCATGAAGCGAGCAGGAGTATAACTCCTCCTGGATGTGATGCTAGTCCATCACAGGTTACCTTCCCAGTATATTTTACTGGTACCCATTTATACTGCTGGGTGAACAGAGGCACACTTGTGGTTAAGACCTTGCCCAGGTGTCTTAGCATAGTGGGGGTCTAACTGGGATTTGAACACACAACCTCCTGATCATGAGCACAGCAGCCTAACCACTACACCACCAGCCCCACTTATTAGCGGTACAGCAGTGAAATAAATTAATGAATTATTATAATTAAAATGTAACTACTTTTTTTTTTTTTTTACATTACTTTAGTATTGTATAACATGGTAATTAAGTGTATAACTATTGTTACATTTTCTTGGTTAAACAGGGATGTTGAATTGTGTTTTAATGTATACACAGTGTTTGCTTTGAGGATGTTAATAGAGAAGGTCAGAGGGAGCTGCATTGTGCCTTTGTGGATCTGGAGAAAGCATATGACAGGGTGCCGAGACAGGAACTGTGGTATTGCATGAGGAAGTCTGGAGTGGCAGAGAAGTATGTTAGAGTGGTGCAGGACATGTATGAGAGATGTAAGACAGTGGTGAGGTGTGCTGTTGGTGTTACAAGAGAATTCAAGGTGAAGGTGCATCAAGAGTCAGCTCTGAGCCCCTTCTTGTTTGCTGTGGTGATGGACAGGCTGACAGACGAGGTCAAACGAGAATCTCCATGGACTATGATGTTTGCAGATCACATTGTGACCTGTAGTGAGAGCAGAGAACAAGTGCAGAATCTAGAGAGGTGGAGGTATGCCCTGGAAAGGAGAGGAATGAAGGTTAGCCTCAGTAAGACAGAATACATGTGTGTGAATGACAAGGACCCACGAGGAACGGTGAGGTTTCAGGGAGCAGAGATAAAGAAGGTGGAGGATTTTAAGTACTTAGGCTCAACAATCCAGAGCAATGGAGAGTGGAAAAGAGGTGAAGAAGCGTGTGCAGGCAGGTTGGAATGGTTGGAGAAAAGTATCCGGTGTGATGTGTGATAGGAAGGTATCGGCAAGAATGAAAGGAAAAGTGTACAAGATGGTGTTGAGGCCAGCGATGTTGTATGGTTTAGAAACAGTGGCCCTGGGGAAAAGACAGGAGGCAGAGCTGGAGGTAGCGGAGATGAAAATGTTGAGGTTCACGTTGGGAGTAACGAGGATGGATAGGATCAGGACTGAGTCCATCAGAGGGACAGCTCATGTAGGATGTTTGGAGATAAAGTCAGAGAGGCTAGATTGAGATGGTTTGGACATGTACAGAGGAGGGATAGTGAGTATATTGGTAGTAGCATGCTGAGGTTCGAACTACCAGGCAGAAGGACTAGAGGAAGACCAAAGAGACGATTCATGGATGTGGTGAAGGAGGACATGACGGTAGATGGTGTAAGAGAAGAAGATGCAGAGGATAGGGTGAGATGGAGGCAGATGATTCGCTGTGGCGACCCCTGAAGGGAACAGCCGAAAGGAAAAGAAAGAAGACCGGGATCCCTCGCTACTTCAATTCATGCGGTTTCAGTGCATTGTGGTTTTTAAAAATATTAATCGAATTAAAAAATAAGGAAATTACGGAAGAATCGGGGCAAAAGATAAGGGAAATGGCACAAAAATAAGGCCAATTATGCAAAATGAAAAACCCAAACAAAAACAAAAAAACAACCATAGGAGGAGCGCATCTGTGTGCACGCGCCTGTATGTGTGTGAATTTATATTTTATTTACATCTTGTGCATTATTTTTGAATGTTTGTTATTAAAACCATTTTAAGCATTGAATATGTATTTATTGATATTATATACACAAACATATACGGAAGTCGGGGGGTTGATTGTACTTTGCGGAATTCGGCGGTCGCGCGCGCGGGCGGGGGGCGGGGGGGGTCTCGATCCCAATTAACCGCAGAAAGTGAGGTATCCCTGTAGTTATTAAAAGCACACACACACATGATTCAGCACATGGTAAAAACAGAGCCATGTTTAAATCTGATTTAATGTGGAAGTTTTCCTCCATATTTAATTCAGGCACAGAAAAAGCGATACGTATCGCGGTGTACTGCAAACCGATACGACACTGAAACATCGATATCGTAATATTTTTAAATTCATAATGCAATAACTTTATATACTCTCAGATTTGATCCTTTAAAATGTCAGCTGGATAATTTTATATGGAGAATAATAAATAAAAAATAAATAGAAGAGGGAATCCTGACTCAAAACAGTCCAGAAAATCAAGACACATTATCAGAATATTATCGTTAATAGAATTTAAAATGCATCTGAGATGCAGTTATGAGATTAACATCCATCTCTGGGGTAGCACGAGGCGGCTGTAGAAACATCAAAATGTTTTAATCCCCACAATGCACAGCTCTCTCTCCGTCTCTCTGCCTCTGTCTCACTCTCTCTCTCACACACACACACACACACACACACACCCCTGGGTTATTTCTGTTTCTTGTGATGATGGCGGCGTGTGTGAGACGGTGTAAATGTCCTGAAGGTGGGCGGATGTAAATTCTGCGTTAAACTGTGTTGTATGTTTGAATGTTTTTTGTGGTGAATCTGAACAGCATGTCCATAGGAGCCTCCGTTTGCAAAAGTCGCTCCAGGTAATCTACTCACATAAAGTAAATAAATACAACACCGCATACATTTTTCAATAATTTCTTTGCTTAGTTTAATATAATTTTATATTTTTTGAAGTACTTAATTTTTTGTCGATTAACAGTCTGGTGTAATGTACAGCATTCTGATATCACAATTTATGGATTAGAATTTTTATCGCGGTACAAGTCCTCAGCGTCGGTGAAATATGTCTTTACGGTGTGATCTCCGGCGTCCAGGACGATCAGCGTGTCCTCATCCATCATTGCTAATCCCGCCGGATGCACCAGTCCATCTCTGATGAGAGTAACCAGCTCTGGTGCTCCGTAAATATCTCGTAAACGCCACACGAGTCCCTGGTTCACATCCGCGCCGATTATATCTCCGTTTCTGCTAAAGATTAAGGACGAGACGCTCCACCTCAGCGGGTTCACACTGAAACTATCCAGCTGTCTGAGGAGAACCAAATCACTGCTGAACACCTTCAACTGTGTCATCATGGCGTCATCTGTGGGACTTTCTCGAATCTGGAGATGTTCCACCACTGCGACGCTTCCAGACGCTTTACAGCAAGCGACAGCTCTTGGAGTCTTCAGATCTTTCACCACCACTTTCTTTCGCAAATCCGCGCCACAGCCAAAGTCCATACTGATCTGCCAAAGCATCCCGGCGTCAGCATCCGTCACTAGGATGTTCCCCGCAAGGTCCACATCAACACCCCAGGGCAGCTGGAACAAGTCTGAGATAGTGGCCATAGGACTTCCCGTCGACGAGAACACCTTGACCGAGCGATCTCCTGCATCTGTCAAGACAACCTGGCCACAGGTTGTAACGGCAGCATCCAAAGGGTGGCAGATCTCAAAACTGTTGTGACCGTAGCGCCCGAAACTGCGTAAGTACTGACCTCGGCAACTGAACACAGTCACTCTCTCGTGCCCTCCGTGCACCACCAGAACCTCCTGTGACTCTCCAAACACAGCTATGCCAGTTGGGTTGATGAGTGGACCCCACCCACCGAAGGCCCCACATAGACGCATGACCCCTGACCCCAAATCTTCCTTAAAATCTCCCTGGGTGTTTTGTCGGAAATATGAAGCGATAATTTCCTGAAGGTCGATGAGGACCTGGCATTCATATGTGCCACCCTCATCACACTCTTTCCTGCAGAAAGGACACTCCAGATGGCGTGACCAGGCGTGAGACAGGGCGCGCACGCATCCCAGACAGATCACGTGGCCACAGGGCAGGTTACGTGGTCTTCGAGATCTGGATTCTGATGAAAATGTCTCAAAACACACTTTACACTCAAGCAGATCGGAGTGGATCTCATCCAGGATCTCCTCAGCTCGTCTTTCTCCTCTGGTGCGTGTTGTAAAGGACTCCGACATCCTGCTTGTCTCCTCTGAGGTCTTTCACTTCCTGAAGGGGCCAGACAGTGACAGACAGCAAGGAGAGATTTACACAGACTCCATATTACCCCAACAGGCCGCTTGGTCATGTGACTCAGACAGAATAATGTGTGTTGGGCTGCCATCTAGTGGTAACGGCTGTAATACTAATTAAGAACGGCCAACATAATAATTGTTATTATAATTACTATCCCTTGCTCAAAGGGTTGTGACAGGAAGGGCATCCGACGTAAAAACCTCTGCCAAATTAAACGTGCGAATCAAAATGATTCGCTGTGGCGACTCCCGAGTAAAAGGGAAAAAGCCGAAAGGAAGACAGACATTGTTATTATAATTACTATTATTATTACAATTAATGAATAATCAATTATACAACAAAGCTTTATTTTGACTTTTTAAACTATGTTAATCTGATTTTTTTCTCAATTACCCAGAATGCCGTTCAGAGATCAGGACTGTTGCGGTGTCTTAAAATATGTATCAGAATTTATTGTTGATCTTTTCTTTTAATTCATTCATATTCATGATGACATGTTGACATATGCGCAAATGAGCACAGTAAATTTTATTTATATTGTCTGCATCCTTCATAAACACCGCTGTGTGAAATGCGATCAAACCCCCACCAAGATGCAATCCTCGCCTCGTTTGGATCATGTGACCAGCAGTCTTACAAATAAAGGTGCAGTACGAAGGCTATATTAGCCGGAGTAAAAGTACAGTATACGGTATAAAGTTTTCATGAGTGTATAAAAATAAATAAATAAATAAAAACAGTGGCCCAGTGTACTGGGTTCTCAAAGGCTGGCCTCAGTGTCTATGGTGGAGGTTCATGAGAAAAAAAACATTGCTGACTTTTGTAAGAAGGAGCTGCATAGCCATCAGCGTGTTTCTGCCCTGTGATGGCCTGGTGTGCTGTCCAGGGTGTACTTCACTTTCGCCCAGAGTCGGCTGGGATGGGCGCCAGCCTCCCCACGACCCTAATTACGATTAGGCAGTTATAGAAAATTAATGAATGAATAAAAAGTGGTTGAGCTTTCAGAGACTTAGAATACAGTCAGCCCCAATTTACGAAGACCCTTTTGTACGAAATCCCCACATTACAAAAAACATTTCCTACGTTTCCATCCCAAAATACGAAACAACCACTTTCTTACGAAAAGAAATTCATAATTCAAATGCGCCAATCAAAATTTCCCACGATGCGCGAGTTGCTCTCTCATTGGCTGGCTGTCTCTCAACATCCCGCCCCGCTGGCCTCCCAGATAGAGACAGAAGGAAGCTTCACTCTTTAGATTTTAGTTTTTTTAAAAGTTGTTTTAATTCAGTAAATGTTTAATAAATGTGGACGCATTTGAGCTCATCTGGAATTCCGATCCCTCAACGAATCAAATTAAAGTTGAGTTTGTCAAGCAGGGAATGCGCTTTGAATTCCACGTCTTGTGGGCACGGCCCGCGCGGCAAGAGAACGAGAGAAGGGGGACAGGGACAGGGACAGAGAGAGAGAGAGAGAGAGAGAGAGAGAGGTGTGTGTGTGTTTGTTAATAAAAATGTTTAATAATGGTTTAATTAATAAATATGTTAATAAAATGGTTTAATAAACAATTTTCTTTTACTTTTAACACACATTTCATACAAAATTGGTGTACTTTGATGACTTTAAAGGGTTTATGGGGTTTATGTGGGCAGTGGGCAGATGCTTCGCATCTGCACGGGAAAATGAACGACCCCGCCCTCCATGAGTTTCCTGCTGCCTTGCAGGTCGGCCTTGGCTGGTCAAATGCTATGGGAGTAAACCCAGATAGAAAATCCGGTAAGGAGGCCCGAAGGCAGTTGGCCGAACTCTGCGACGCCCTCTGACACCTCCTGCAGCCGCGCTGGCACCGGCTGTACTGGCTTGCCTTTCCGCTGGACCCTGCCAGCAACGCCGAGAGGGGAATCCTGGCACTGGGCACTCCAGGATCTCCATACCACTTGCCCAGGCCTGCACCTGGAGAGGTCACTCCAGCTTCGCTGTCTCAGCGTAGACATCAACACGGGGAGCAGCAGACACCAGTGATAAGCCCAGGCTCGTTTGGTGTAGAGCCGGGCGCTAGGGGTTGCTCTCGACGGTGGGAGGAGTCCTCTGACTCCATTGGGAAGTTACCGCCCGCCTCAACCCGGGCAGCCCCCGGGCAATAAGGTACTACCCCGCCACAACTTGCTTGCTTCATCGGGTGTGTGAAGCTTAGATCAAAATCAACAGGCTTGTTGTAAAATTGAGCACCAGGCAAACACAGAAAGAAAAAGACAAAGCAACCGCCAGCCCTGTGGCTGGCAACCTGGAACGTCAGAACGATGTGTCCCGGCCTCACTGACGACCTCCAGCAAGTCGACGACACAAGGAAAACCGCCATCATTAGCCGTGAGCTGGCCAAGCGGTACATCGACATCGCCGCCCTCCAGGAGACACGCCTTGCTTCAAGTGGCAGTCTCAAGGAGAAGGACTACACGTTCTTCTGGCAAGGTCTGGAGGCAGACGAGCGACGACTCTATGGGGTTGGTTTCGCAGTTCGCAACTCCCTGCTGACGTCAATTGAACCTCCTTCTCAGGGAACCGAGCGCATCCTCTCACTCCGACTCACCACCTCCTCGGGACCTACACACATTTTCTGCGCCTATGCCCCAACACTCTGCTCCGCAACTGAGGCAAAAGATGTATTCTACGAGGAGCTTGAGGCAAGGATCAGAGAGCTACCAGTGAAGGAAAACCTGTTCCTGCTCGGAGACTTCAATGCCCTGGTGGGAGCAGACTGCACCGCCTGGCCACGCTGCATTGGACACTTTGGCATTGGCAAGCTCAACGAGAATGGACAACGGCTACTTGAGCTCTGCTCCTTCCATGACCTCGCCATTACCAACACCTTCTATGCCACCAAGCCCCACCACAGAGTTTCATGGAGACATCCCAGGTCGAAGCACTGGCACCAGCTGGACTTCGTCATCACCAGGAGACCCATGCTGAACCACGTGCTCTGCACACGTAGTTATCATAGTGCAGACTGCGACACTGACCATTCCCTGGTCGGAAGCATGGTGCGTCTACGACCCATACAGATCCACCGCTCCAAACATAGGGGCCAGCCTCGCATCGACACTGCCAGAACTTCAAAGTCCGAGCTGCGCAAATGCTTTGCTGAGGCCATCGACAACGCCCTGGAAGACTGCCCCACAGACAACGCCACAGCACGATGGGACTTCATCAGAATGCCGTATACCAGGCCGCCTCAGACACCTTCTGGAAGAGAGTCAGGAAAAACGAGGACTGGTTCGAGGCTGGGATTGAAGATATGGAGCCTGCCATAGCCGCCAAGGGCGTTGCGCTCCTTGAGTACAAGAGGAAGCCATGCGAGAAATCACTGGCCACCTACAGAGAAGCCCGCAACAATGCCAAGAGGGTCGCCCGCAGGTGCGCCAACGACTACTGGCTGAAGCTTTGCAGCGATATTCAGACCTCTGCGGACTGTGGAAACACCCGTGCCATGTATGAGGGGATGAAAAAAGCTTTCGGACCAAGTGCCACCAAGATCGCACCCCTCAAATCCACCTCTGGCGACATCATCAAGGACCGTGGGGAGCAGATGGCGAGATGGGCCGAGCACTATTCAGAGCTATACTCCAGAGAGAATGTTGTCACTGACACAGCCATGGAAAACACCATCCCACTGCCCACCATGGAAGAACTCGACTCGCCACCTACCATCGAAGAGCTCAGCAAGGCCATTAACTCGCTGTCTAGCGGGAAAGCACCAGGCAGCGACAGAATCCCTCCTGAGGTGGTGAAGGCTGCAAAAGAGAGCTCCCTCCTTGGGCATCTCCATGAGCTTTTGCTTCAGTGCTGGGAAGAAGGAACGATACCCCAAGACATGCGAGATGCGAAGATCATCACGCGCTACAAGAACAAGGGCGACCGCAGCGATTGCAACAACTATCGTGGGATCTCTCTCCTCAGCATTGTAGGGAAAGCCTTTGCAAGGGTAGTCCTCAACCGCCAGCAAGTACTTGCAGACCGTGTGTATCCCGAGTCGCAGTGCAGTTGCAGTTCCGGGCAAAGCGATCAACCATTGACATGGTGTTCTCCCTTCGGCAGCTGCAGGAAAAGTGCGGTGAGCAGCGACGTCCTTTGTTCCTCGCCTTCATCGATCTGACCAAGGCATTCGACTTGGTCAGTCAATCTGGCCTCTTCACCCTCCTCCATAAGATTGGATGTCCCACCAAGCTCCTGAAGATAGTCGAGTCATTCCACGACAACACGTCTGGCACAGTTCAGTATAACGGAACATCATCAGACCCCTTTCCAATCAAGAGCGGCGTGAAACAGGGGTGTGTCCTGGCCCCGACACTTTTCGGCATATTTTTCTCTTTGCTCCTGCGCTACGCATTCAGAGAGTCCGAAGATGGCATCTTCCTCCACACACGGAGTGATGGGAACCTCTTTAATCTCGCCCGCCTCAGGGCAAAGACCAAGGTGCGCAAGGTCCTCATCCGGGATATGCTCTTTGCTGACGACGCTGCCCTCACTGCTCACTCTGAAGCCGCCCTTCAGCGACTCAATCACTTCGCGGAGGCATGCACAGAGTTTGGACTCACTATCAGCCTCAAGAAAACCAACATCACGGGTCAGGATGTCAGCACAACTCCCACAATCAACATCGGCGATTACACCCTGGAAGTGGTGGACAAGTTCACTTACCTTGGCTCCACCATCTCCAGCAACCTATCCCTGGATGCTGAGCTAAACGTAAGGATAGGCAAAGCAGCAACATCCATGGCCCGCCTAGCTTAAGCGTGTGTGGAACAAACCCAGGCTGACCCTAAACACGAAGATGAAGGTGTACCAAGCATGCGTGTTGAGCACGCTTCTATACGGCAGTGAGGCCTGGACCCTATACATGCACCAGGAGCGGAGACTAAATGCCTTTCACCTGCGCAACCTCAGACGACTCCTCGGCATTACCTGGCAGGATCGTGTCTCCAACTCGCGCGTCTTGGCCCAGGCAGGCATGTCAAGTATGTTCGCCATCCTCTCCCAGAAGCGCCTGCGCTGGCTCGGACACATATGCAGGATGGATGAATTCCGCATTCCAAAGGACATCCTCTATGGCGAGCTCGCCTCAGGAACACGACCAACTGGACGACCCGCCCTGCGCTACAAGGATGTCTGCAAGAGGGACCTGAAGTCATGCAGCATCAACCCAGTAGAACTCGAGGCAGCGAGCTCCGACCGCTCTAACTGGCGTGGAAAGGTAAAATCCGGTGTGCAGCAGGCCGAGGAGAAGAGAGAGATCCAGCATGAGGAGAAGAAGAACCGCAAACAGCAGAGAATTCTGTCTGCCACAGCCTGCCCCACGATCCCTACTGCAGAATACACTTGCAGCAAGTGTGGTAGGAGCTGCATCTCCCGCATTGGCCTATTCAGCCACAGCCGGCGCTGCAGCCTCACAGCTAATTGATAGACCTGCCTAGGTGCAGACTCCATTGTCTCTAGAGACAGACGGATGCCAGAGGATGGGGTTTATCCAGTCCAAGGCTGTTTAACATGTAAGATGCGACCCCTAGTTTCGAAATCCCCGCTATACGAAAAGGGCTCTGGAACCGGTTAATTTCGTAAATTCGTAATTTCGACTGTAATCAGTTTATATTTACCCTCAGCAGGAGGCTGCCATCTTTCATGCTGTAATGCCAAGTTTCCATAGCAGGGTCATTTCTACCAGATTTGGAAATTGAGCGTCCAGAAGTTTAACTCAATCTGACAAAGCACCGTCACCTTCCTGTTCACTTTAAGTGCCTTTAGTAGTTGTGAATGAATGAACGTAGATAAGCACTCACTAAGCAATGATACAATTTCACTATCAAAATATTTTAAAAAGATATATTTGATATGTTTATGGTCACCTGAAAACTGCAAGTCCAAAACATCAAATGTCACCTTTCACATACCATACTTATAATTTTAATTATTCATTTTTTTCAGTGACTATAATAGCATGTCCAGCTTACAAATATACCATAAAATGCACAGTGCACAAATTGTCCTGCCACTTTTTTACTTTATTTAGTGCTTTGGGAGTGTCCTCAAGTCACTACTGCAACAATGCAACATCACCCTGAATGATATAAGGGAGGGATCTCCATATGGTCAGGTCACATGACTTATGAGTGCTACAGGCGGCAAACGTGGAGGCCACGTGGGCTGCGTCTGTGACATTTTCTGAGAAAATAATGATGATGTGTTCAGCTTTGGGTGAGCACGTTTATTCTTTGTGATTGCCATACATCATACACTGATTTTGCATAATAATGCGGTAAAAACGAATAATACTTTTTCAAATATTTCGTGTGCATGGCATAGACATTGATCACCATGTCTCTGAAAATTGTAAGGACCAAATTTAGAACAAAACGACATTACCACAACAAAAGTGGTTATTTTGGTAATGACTTACTGTTATGGTAATGACACTATAGTACACAAATGGGTCATTATTACTGTTATCCAGGAATTATCAAGTTTTAGAAAACTGTTGAAATCTACAGTACTAGTTCCTATGTGATGTCCAGCGACATTAACAATCGATCCAGCCTGAATTGAATTGAATCGCAGAACTGATACCAGGCAGTTCAGAATGTTCTTTGATTTTTCATTATTTCAATCAGTTTTGTGTTATGGACTTTGCTTAATCCGACAGAATTGGATGTGTCTCTTTCATTTACAGACAGTTTTTAAACAACTTTACTAAGATCTTGTTCATTAAGCATTTGAATAAAGTTCATTTTTGAAATCAGAATACTTTTGTGATTACCACACCATTCAGTCATTACCGCAATCATCAAAAAGCAAAAGTCAAAATAAAAGCTTTTCATTTTACCCATCTAGATATATTCAGTGCATGTTAAATTTACATTGAATTACTAAAGCTTGTTTCGTTCAATAATTGGTGATTGGTTTGAATTATAATGACAGTAATATGTTTTTAAATATTCATATTTGCTTTTTAAAATCTGGTTTTTCCATTTGAATGAGCAGTTAAAATAGGATATATCTTTCAAAGGCAAATTAATTATATTTATAATCTTAAATAGAATATTGTGTCAGTTGTTAATAAAAAATGTTATTGTGACCAATTATTTTGGTATTCTTAAGTTATTTTGAAAAATTATGTTGTTGTGGTAATGACATGAGAAAGGATGGATACAATTTCTGAGATTTTTAAAAAAATGTCATTTTGAAAACATCACTGCAGAACAGAATACAAGAATATACAAGTAATACAGACGCTCCCGACTAACGTTTTTTTTTTTTTTTTTCGATTTTATGGTTTTTTTTCCAAAAAAAAAAAAAAAGTCAAATTTTGAGTTTAGACGTACCTACGTAGTACGCTGATGTAATGACGCTGCATTCATTGTTTACAAACTACAGACTGAGCATGTGTGTGTATATATGTCTGTCTTCCTTTCAGCTTTTTCCCTTTTACTCGGGAGTCGCCACAGTGAATCATCTGATTCGCACGTTTGATTTGGCAGAGGTTTTTAGGTCGGATGCCCTTCCTCTCACAACCCTTTTAGCGCGGGACAGAAACACGCTGACGACTTTGCAGCTCCTCTTTACGAAAGTCAGCAATGGTTCTTTTACATCAACCTCTCACCATAGACAGTGACAGACATGGCCCACCTTTGATAACCCAGTTAGCTGCACGGGGGGGAGAGACAGTGACAACCTTGTGGAGAGTGGGACTCGAACCCTCAACCTTTGGATCAGCGATCCAGCGTCCTATACCACTAGACCACCACTGCCCCATATATATATGTGTGTGTGTGTGTATGTATATATATATATATATATATATATATGGCGGCACGGTGGCATAGTGGTTAGCACGTCCGCCTCACAGCAAGAAGGCCCGGGTTCGATTCCCGGCCTGGGCGTTTCTGTGTGGAGTTTGCATGTTCTCCCCGTGCTTGTGCGGGTTTCCTCCGGGTGCTCCGGTTTCCCCATAATCCAAAGACGTGCACTGTAGGATAATTGGCCGTTCTAAATTGACCGTAGTTTCTCTCCTGCAGCGGCACTGGAACCCAGTCGTATCGGCACTTGCCTTTCCATTGGATCCTTCCGGTGGTGCCGAGACAGGGAGGGACTTGCTGCTTGGGTAACAGCCTGTCCCTCATTACTCCCTACCCAGGCTCTGTGCACTGGGGAGTATCACCAGTCGGGATACTGGCCAGAGCGCAGCCATAGTCCTTCAGGACTGACGGAGGCCTACGCTACGCTATATATATATATATATATATATAAAATATAGTGTTACGAGCATGTACATATTTGTGTGAATGTAAAAATACTTATATAAAATATGTTTGCTTATCTACTGACTGGTACACATTGGTGAGTCAGGGCTATTGATAGTTTCACACATAGATGCAATATGTTTAAGTACACATGTACTTTAAGGTAGTAGTGGTGTGAGACCTGGGTGCATGTGTACTGGTGGTATCGTACAATGCTTTGGGATGTTGCGAAATCACAAGGGAGTGCTGCATCCTATAGAAAATGGTGGAAAGGACTGGAGTTGCGTAAACCGACGGAGGGGAGGAGCAACACAGACATGACGGGGCTTGTTCAGGCTTTTATCAGAGAGAAATCAACTTGTTGGGGGAATCAATATTAAGGACCTGTTGCCGACTGGCTACAGGCTCTTACAGTCTCCTTGTGGCTCGTCGGGCAGATCACAGATCAACTCATCTCAGGTGAACTATGGAACGTGCATCAGCCAAGTCTTGTTGTTCGGTACAAAGTCCATCATCCCCATCCACACACAGCCCACGCGAGGATGGTCATGATTTGTTTCATCCGACACGCGGAATGGCAAGCCTTTCCCCGCCAGCACATGCGCCATCACTAAATTTACCCTGCTGCGGGTGCTTGGTGACTATGGGACCCTTGGTTAATTCGTATGTGGTTTAGCTTCAAGATGTCAGTTGTGAATTTTGTCTTAGTTTGTTCATATTATTAAACTATATACACTTTATGTCGTGGTCCGTCGTGCTTTGCTGGTTTCACAGGGCAATTTCAATTCTCTAAATTTACCTATCCGTAACAAGTGGGGGCTCGTCCAATAGAATCCCTTAAGCATACGTAACATATAGCGTTTTACCCTTGTGTTAAGACGTCGTCTCTGTGATCTTTGTGTTTACACTGTTTTGCGGACTTTTGTAACCCTAAGCAAATCTGGTTGGTGAGAAGTGTAAGCCTATTAGCATGGGTGCAAGTCTCATACACAGAGATGAATTAACTATCTGCTCAGAACGGCACAATCTACCATGCATACTCAGTTAAGCAAAGAGAGTTGTAAAATGAATGAGAACCTGAATCCACAAATTACAGAACAATTACAGATATTTATTATCTTTTAGCAGAATCCTGAGTGTATACTTATTTTATATTAATATTCATTAGGATTTTTACTTGTTCTTTGTATGCATGTCTTGAATAAAGTTTACTTACTTACACAAAAGAAAGAACTCTCCGCTTTGCTGGGAGACTGCATCAGTGCAGGCTGTGTTCTAAACGAGTTCAACGGCACCCTTGTGCACTTGAAAGACCGGAAGTCTGTATAACCCACAGCAAGTACACTACTTTCGGTATTGAGCACTTCACATATTGTAAGCATTGATTGGCTGTTTTCAGCTTCATGTAAAGTAACTCGGTATAAATAAGTGACTTATTTGAAATTAATGTTGATATTATTTGGTATATTTGATATTATTTTACAATGTTATGTTTATAATAATTGATTTAGGGGTGTTTTATGAGATACAGTAATGGTATTTATGGATGTATAGTACAGTATGAGCGTGATACGTCACACGTCACTGTAATAACTTACTTTCACTTTCAACTTACGTTCGACACCAATTAAAAGCGTAAGTTGGGGAGCGTCTGTATACACATCAATGACAAATGAAATTCACTAAAGTTTTAGCATTTAAATTTATGTTTTACATTACCCCAAAATTTCCAAATCTGGTAGAATGATCCAGCAACACCAGAACCACACAGGATTCGAAGGAGGGGTCGGAAATGTAACATCACAAGGTGCCACTAAATTTAACACACTGTACCTGTAAGAAGTCCATAAAACGTCCGCCTTGTCTCCAGGATCTCAGGTAGAACATTCATGACATTCAGGCAAAACGGAAACTACGACAAAAGGTCAAAATATTGGAGTGAATACGATTCTCATCCCAACGTTAAACCAGTTTGGGATGGAAATCGTATTCACATTTTATCCAAATGACTGTTTAACCTTTCAAATTTTTTTCCTTTTATATAATTCATGTTAAATTCTTTTCTGCATCGTTCATGTTCATGATTTTATAAATAAAGAACGAGTTTCCCTTGCATCAATCTCATGGCTCGTTCATTCCCACTCGATTCATCCAGAATGTTCGCCACTGATTCACGATTCTTCTGCTCGACTTATTTTATACTTGCAGAACTTTTTTCTCATTCACAAGAATTCGGAATGAAACTGAATCAAGTGAATTTGATTCCTTCTCTCAAATCATCTGATTGTTTTATTTCCGTGGGATTGTTACACAGTTCCTTTCTTACCTGTCAGACGGCCCCAGGTGGGTCCTTTACCTTTTGCTGATCATTTATAAGGAATCACTCGATCGTTGCGAGACACACGCCGCGTGTTACTGGTGGAAGTTCTTTTAATCAGAAGCGCAGGGACCTTGAATCACATGCACCTACACCACAGTAACACACAACTCAATGTACAGACATTTCAAACTTAAAGTTACTGGGAATAATGAAATGTGCAGGATTCTCTTTCTTTGTGTGTGACTGTGAGCAGGGACTTGATGATGATGATGGTGAAAGATGAAGGTGTCCAAACCTGGTGAATGTTCATTTAAATCTTTTATCAGTTATCATTAATAAAAGATCCTTATTACACCCAGGGAGCAAATAGTTTACATCTGAGTGGAGGATTTCCAGTATTAAAGCTCGACAGTGTCGACTCAAGGTTGAAATTTTGAAATGCGAAATAATCTGCCCTGAAGTCACAAATTTCCCACTACATACAATTTACTGTTATCCTTATAGATTATTATATATTATTATAAAGTTAATTAAATGAAACGTTAATGACGATGCTGTATGATCGTGCCATAGTGAAGCGTTTTGTTTTTTGGCAAACGAATCGGCTCACCGTGTAGAGGAACGTAATGGATCATTAGAAGGCGGAGTAACGATTCATAAAAACATTTCAGACCCAGATACACAAAACAACAGTTAGCACTACCATATCCTAAACAGCTGTAAACTTTGTCTGGTTCCGAGAGAGAGACAGCGAGAGAGAGAGAGAGAAAAACGATTCACTTGTGAGCCAAAAGTGTCGACTCTTGCTAGTGAATAAAAATCACTAATATTATAACCCAGTAGTATAAACAATAAAAACAATATTATTTCATATCGACTGAATTCAAAAAGGGAAGATGATGCATATTGCAGCTGGTGACAGCAGCTTCCTCTGGGACCACCACAAACACTTCACATTATAGCAAAACAACATGGAATAATAACATCAGTATATTCCTAAAGTGTAAACAACCTTTTGGCATGTAAAATGTGTGCGCTGATATTAAATGTTTATAATCATTATAATATTACACATCACAATTTACAATATCAAATATGATCATGAAAACAAATTGAATGGAGCACATGAGATGAGTGTGTGTGTGTGTGTTAAAGTGAATGAATAAATATCATGGCACATGTTTGGCGTAGTGTGTAAACAGAGCGGGGGGGGGGCAGATTGTCTTCAGGTTGAAAAAATAAAAAACATAAAATATGAATGATATAATAAACACTCTGAAATCATTCATACCATCAATGTGCATGTATAACTGTACTATTATACTGTGTGTGTTATGAAACTCTCTCTCTCTCTCTCTCTCTCTCTCTCTCACACACACACGTGTGTGCATTAGAGGCTTCATGACTGAACAGAAAAGTGGATACTGGCTTCAGTGGTCTGGAGGTAACGGATACGAGTTAGCAGCTACTTCCTCCATCCCCTCAGCACCTTCATCACCACACATGAAAGTAGGACAGAAATCAGTCAATGCAAAAACAAAGTGCTTGAATCATTCGTGCTTCTGTATGTACGTGCCAATAATCAGTCCTACGATATAACAGTGATATTTAATATTATTTCCGTCATTATTTATAAAAACAAACATGGACAGAAACTCACCCACTTCATAAACCTGCGTCACGACAGGATCCTTATACTTATCCGAAAACATCAAACAAACGTATCAGGGCTGAATCGACATCTTGACCCAAAACTTTGTGTAGTTCTGGTATAACACCGCCCCAATCGTAAGGGCCCGCCCTTTAATACTTTTACGGGATTGTCCTATACTGCCTTGGACTGCCGTTATAATGTTGTAGAAAGAACAAAGTTTGGGGTGAAATAACCGCCCATGTTTCGTTTGTTATGAAACTGTGTATTTCGTAAACCGCAATAAATTGTTAGTTTGAAAACCATGATTGTATGGACAGATGAATGTGTGTATGTATATGTATGTATATCTCAACACACACCGCAGTGTCTGTTGCTATCGTTAACACGTTAAATCACAGAGACAATACTACAATGGGTAAAAAATATCTAAGAGTTTCTCCAGTGAACATGAACCTCGTCTGCAGTGCCTCCAGCACTAACCAAACCCGAGAGCAAGAACCCAGTCGTCTCGTCCTGACATTCCCGCCAACACCTGGAGTGCTGAACGTGCAAAAGGTTCACTCTCTCCCTTCATCTTTTTCTTCATTGTTCATCAGTTCCTGCTGCAGTGAGTCTGTGGAGAAGGTCTTTATTTCTCCACTCCATTGATGGGCTTGTTGTTTCCTGAAGCTTTACCTCTCCTCCTGGTGGTAGGAGGAGCTGTCGAGTTCAACCCTAACAATCAGATTTAAATCAAAATTCATGAAAAAGTGCTTACTTCTGCTGCATCAATAAATAAGTCAAACTTCTGTGAGTGAATCAATACATCATGAATTAGATTAATTAGTATGTGAATCAGTCAGTTACTCAGTGAGTGACCTCCTTGAATGACTCAGCCAGGGGAGGAGCTAATGAGTGAATCAGTAAGTGAATCAATACATGAATGAGTCACTCCATCTG
Organism: Plotosus lineatus; assembly: GCA_024760905.1. Lineage (NCBI taxonomy): Eukaryota > Metazoa > Chordata > Actinopteri > Siluriformes > Plotosidae > Plotosus > Plotosus lineatus. The sequence goes on from CM045739.1 coordinate 2,560,953, forward strand.
TGTATGTTAATAAATAAATTAGTCAACGATTCAGTCATGGAGTGAGTCAGCAAGTGAATGGGTGAGTGAGTCACTCAGTCTGAGTCAGTGAACCAATCAGTGAGTTAGTCTCCGAGTCACTGAATAGAATAGTAAGTCAGTAAGTCAGTCAATGACTCAGCAACCGAAAGAGTTCATTATTCTGTAGGTAACTGTACATTTTTTTCAATCATTTCAAATGTACCTTTGTTATGCAGGGTGGCAGAACAAGGGAAACGATAAAATGTAATACTGTACTCCATTATCTGTAATTGCAACCTCAAAAGGGAGGATAAAAGTCCCAATAACTTTATTGCCATTTAACGCATCATCAAAAATATGGGACTATTGGCAATGCTATACCTTTATAACATCTTTACCGAACATATTTTGATATAATTGTCATTCTTAAATGGCAATCTAAACCAAAAGTGGTTGTTGATATTTTCATCTGGGACCAGATCACTCGTCATAGCGACGCCAGGTATAAAACCTGCGGGATCAGAGTTCCGCTTCACACTTCATAATATCCTCCTTTAATGCATAAACTACAGACCTGCAAAAGTTAAATGTTTACCTGGGATCACACTAACTGAAATCTGATGTTAAAATTCACCTTCAATTTGAACTCTTTGGGAAAATCAGAAAACCTCAACAGATTTTCACAGCATTTAAAAAAAAAAAAAAAAAAAAAAAAAAAAAAAAAAAACACGGGACGTTCTGAAAGTATTACAGATTCAAGATCACTGCCCTGTCAAGCAAAGTAACATCAAGTTAGCCTAGTCCACAAGCCGTGTTTTTAGGCACCGATCCAAACCGAACAATGAAATTTTGACAGCATCATCTCAGTGGCACTGGGATTCACAGGTGAATCTGTTTTTCCAGGTGAGTTTGAGGGGATATTGAGTGAACTCGGTGAATCAACGAATCACTGAATAAATCAATTAGCATATGGATTCTTGAAGGAATAATTTCATTCAGTGAAGGAATATTGTAATGATTCGGTTAACAAAAGAGTTGAGTGGCTCAGTCAGGAAGTCACTCAGTAAGACAATCGGTTAATGATTCAGTAAATGAATTAAATCCACAGACAAGAGTGTCATTGTGCAAGCTACTTAGACTGTGAGTGAATGACTGTCAGGAAGTGATCCATTTAGTTAATGATTCAGTCAGGAACTGAGTCATTTAGTGAATTACAGTAGGTCCTTGACTATTTGCGATTTTGCACTCGCGGTTTGAGTATTCACGGACTGCCGAGTAGCTCGCACGTGATTCAAATTCAGCCAATGGCTGTCCTCCTTCCTGCTGATTGGTTGAGGTGATGTAACGCCCCTTTTTTATCATTCGAGCACAAGTTGACAATGAGCCTTTTTTAGTGTTTTAATTACAAGTTAAGTTCTATGATGTCACTTAAACACCTGCTTAAGCACCAGAAAAAGGTAATGAGGTTGGATGTCTCTTCTGAAGAAATAAGACTTTCTCCGGAAGAAACGACAGTTTCCTCTGAAGTCACGTCATTGCTGAAGAGGAATACAGTAATCCTTTGAACTGTTGTAAAACACTCCACTATTAAAGTCTTTTTTAATTACTATTCCAGTACATGACCTAAGGTAATGTTTAAAATGTTTGCGTGTTATATTTTATTTACTGTGGTGTAGCATGTTCCTCATTGTGTTTTGTTTATCCAATTTATTACATTTCTTGTTCATTTATGTCCTTTTTGTTATAGTCTGTGTTTTGGGGGACTTTGATTTTGGAGCTGTGCCTCTCACTAACCGTTTACTTCCTGAGTGGCGTGGCTGAGCTGCACACACCTGAATTCACTATTCTCATTTACGCCCAATAAACAAAAGCACGCTCACCTCTGCGCCAGAGGATTAACTCACATCAACATCATCGCTTCTTTGGTTTGTAACGCCTCTTACTCTATCACTCTAAAATTCTGTTTTGTACTCCGGTTCTGGCTGGGGGGGCGTGGCCGAGCTGCTCGGACTTAATGCAGTTAATACCTGAATTCAGTCATGTCATGCCTAATGCAATACAGTACGTTCCCCTTTAGTGGGCATTTTTGAAAACTACACTGCTGTATGTTTAGAAAGAAAATGCACTGAAAGGTGTTTTATGCGTATGCTGTATGTTTATATTTTAGCATCAATAAATATAACAAAAATTGAAAAGTTTTTCTTAATCATTACTATATTTTACTACATTAATACTGTATTACTACCCCTTTAATACCCCTACCTTTCTCATATAGGTTGTCTCCAGTCTCGGGGAAAATGCTGTCCTCACACTCTGATAAAGTCTACCAAAAAGAAAACAGTAGAAACCATCAGATTACAGAGCATAGCTTACAATCTTAAAATATGATCAAAACATCTGCAGAATCAGACTATCCCAAAAATTGTCTTCTATTTGAAGTGGCTGCGTGTTCCTGTGGATGAGGACTGACCTTCTCTCTAGACCCGTAGGTCTCAGCGTACCACACCATTCCGTACAGGCACAGGAACGTAGTGAAGGCCTGCACATAGGGACACTTTTCTGAGTCTGTGTACCGAGTGTGTTGGGAAGTTTAGAGCAAACCTTATGGTTTTGGAAAGCTGGAGAAATTAAATGTTCTCTCACCACACACAGGAGCCACAACACCACGTAGAGGATCTGTGTTTTGGAAAACAAGTCCTGTCCAAATTTGACACACGCTAAAGCCTCGAGGAAAGCGATGGCTCTGAAGGAAGTACGCACAAATTAATAATCAACAAGAATTAATTTACAACAGAAAAATGTAATGAGGAACTGAGTGCGTGACTAAATGAGTGGGTGAGTCAGTTGATATGTCGGTGTGTCAGTCACTGAGTCAGTCAACGGCTCAAGTGCTGAGTGATTCGGAAAGTCAGTGAATCAGTGATCGACTTTGAGTGAAACATCCAGACTGTAAATCAGCAAGCGAGCGTGTCGGTGAGTCATTTGTTCGATCGTGTGGACAAAAATCTGAGTGATTCAATGAGGCGGCCTCTGAATGAGTAATTCAGTGAATGAAACAAAAAATATGGCAGTGAATCGTTCATTTAGCTGGTGATTCAGTCTGTCTGTCAGTCAGTGGGTTAATTTAAAACTAAGTTTGCACCAACAACAGTGAAAGTCTAAAGGATGCTCTTATTCTTAAACTGGAAATGAAGCACATCGCATTGTAACATTGCCTCGCTTCATTTGGTCCTCAATATCACGTTTTTGCAGTTGATCAGTTGAAAATCGCCATGATAACAATGTAAATCCAATAATTTGCGGTGTGAGACCATGTAAGCCGCCATTGGTGCCCGGCCGTTTCTTGTGACGTCACTGGGTTGGTGGTCGTGAACTTGTGTAAATATCACAATGGCTCGCAACGCATTAATGCATAATAATAAAAAGCCCTTAAGTACTGGTCATCATTGTATCGCACCGGGCTGTACAAACAGCTGTTATAAACGTAAAGGCGTGCACTTTCACCGGCTGCCTTTAAGCAACGGCTCATTGCATTGAAACGTGCCGACCCACCAGTGAATCAAAGCGCACGCATTTGCAGTGCCCATTTCAGAACAGAAGATTATGTACACACATACAACTCCGACGAAACTGGTCCCATGGTGTGGTCTAAAACCGCATCGTTGAAACCAGGATCAGTTCCGACCGTATTTTTTTTGTGCATACAATATTACAAGCAGTGACAGACCAAGCACACTGCAAAGTAATACAGTATCGGCACGTAAGCAAAGGGCGGAACAACGAGCTCTCCAGGATGAGCACACAGAGGGATGGAATATTAGACAACCATAGAAAACATGACAACCATAGACAACAACATGACAACCATAGATAATAACATTTCCTCTCCCCCCATATCACCCTCAACTTCCGAAAAATAATCGTCTTCTGCTGAAAAACTGTGCGTGTTGTTGGCGTGAGATTCCATGTTGTTTATATCATAATATGCTGTGACATGCATGCACTATATTTCATATGGTACTTTGTATCAACTCCGTGACGTCACGGTAATTTTGTGTAGGTGGGCACTTAGCCATGGCGGCTTTCGGGTCGATAACTTATACGACAAGCACATAAAACAAAACCGCTGTGTGTGCAATGGTTTATTTATGATAGAAAATTTAAGCCACAATCGCTTCAATAAACTATACTTAAGCTACCGACAACTTATTTAGTCGGCGTTTCATTTCCCCTTTAAAACATTTTATTTTTGAAAGTTTATATTTTGACAGAGTGCATCCAAGTGCATCCAGGTGGCCATCAACAGCTTCCAGACAGTTTTTAACAGACAAATTCTTTACATCTCATTCACTCAGCAAGCAAAAAACCGACAGCATTCGTCTGAAATTTTACTAAACCACAACCGAGAACTAGTCAGTTCAAATGCCGATGTGGAACCGTGTGCGAGTCTGCAGCATTCAGAAACACTCAGATCTGTGTTCACCAACACTTTCCACGAACACTAAACCACGACAGCTATAAAGATCTACAGAGCGTGACCTCTTTCAGTTAACCAGCTACAGCTCATAGCTACACTCTGCACATACCTAACCACAAACCACAGTGTTAACTGGTAATCTCACACACACACACACACACACACACACACACCATCTTTCTTATCTATCAGTCGCAATACACTTTGTCTATAGTGTGTGTGTGTGTGTGTGTAAGAGAGAGAGACGTACCCAAACACCCAGCACTGTGTCCCGACACGTTTACACTGAGTATCTGTGAGATAGGCGTAATACTGCCTGTTAAACATGCAGACAGAGAGAGAACGAGAGATTTAATTTGTACTCTACCAGTATTTGTAAAAAGACATGTAAACAACAACAAAAATAATCCTAAATTCACAACAAAAATTAAAAAACAAATGAAAACAAGAAACAAGTTGCATTAGCTGAAATAACAGTTATATAAATAAATAAGCAAATGCTCTAAATAATAGGACATAAAAACATCAAAAGAAAAAAGGATAAAGATCTTTATTATCATAAACATAAGCATAAACAAAGAAAATCAGTAGAAGGAAAAGAATAAAAAAAGTAAGCAATAAATAATTTAAAAAGAAAATGAATGAAAATTAGGAGATGATAGTAAACCTATTTCTTTAAGATATGCTAATGAGACGTCACCTCACAGTGGGGGCAGTAATCACGCCGATGAAGAGGATGCGACCCCAGCTGAGTGCGTGGCTGGCTGGGAAAACAAAGATGTGCTTCAGGAAGAAGGTGTTGAGCTCCGTCAACTGAGCACGACACAGAAGAGAGAGACACTGACCGTCAGCTCACATCCTCACCTACCAAACCATCCATTCATCTACCGAGCATCCAGCTATCCATCTATCCACCTATCTAATCAGCACCCAACTCTCCATCTGTTTAACTCTCCATCCATGCATGCTCCACCTACCATGCAGAAGAGTTATACATTCACACATCCACGTATTTGGTTATTCATCCATCTACACATTCATCTCAACCCATCCATCACTGCACCCACAACTGAAAATACATTTATATTTATGGTGCATCAAACACATCTTCCTCAAGAGTGAATTATATTTATGTCCCTTCTATATGCTGGGCAGTTGTGAGTTAATGGCTTTGCACAAGGAGCAGCAGGACCCATCAGCCATCCAAAATTTCAACCGCGAGATTACTGGAGGAAATGAACACAAAAACTTAATGGATTGAACTCAGGCTATGGTTAAGAAAAAAAAAAAAAAAATCTCACATTCTTCCCCATCGGAATATTAATCCTGTGTATTGGAAGGCATGGCTGCCCCTCCCAGTTATAATTTAAATATTTAAATTCAGATTGTGACGTTCCCACGTGGTGAGTCGTGTGAAGTTTCCTTTAACGAGGCAGCAGAGGCGAGTCTCTACTGTACAATGCGCTCTTACATTAACCCGAGTGTCTGGGGGATTTATTACCATCTAATCTCAAGAGTCTCGCAGGAGAGGAAGCTGGGTAATTACCATTCAAGGATTCCACAAAGACGAGCGAACGAGTGGACAGTGAGAGTGAGACAGGACGGCTCTCACAGGAGCACAGATGCGAGACAGTGACAGCTTTATCTCCTGAAAATAACACATCATTCATCGCCGTATCCCAACACGAGCTGATTCGTACAGCGAGTCGGACATCGATTGCCATATAAATGCTGACAGAGTGATCACGACCCTGTCGTGCAGTGCAGTAGTTGTTTATTTGATGAGGTGCGGCCAAACACTCTCGTGAATCTCACCTGCCAGATGATCATGAACAGGTAAACTCCAGTTACTCTCTGTAACGAGGATTTGGGGTCAAACCACCGCACATACGTCCAGCTGGCCGGGGTGAATTGCAGCACAGCACGTTTGATCTTCCCTGTAGTGGTATGGATGTCCCTAGACAGACAGACAGACAGACAGACAGACACACACACACACACACACACACACACACACACACACACACACAATGAAGTCTCACCAATAACCTTAATGTAAACCACAGCAATACAAATTTGTTCCAGCAAAACCAAAGGTTCCACAGAAAGGTCACATGACCAGACTGTTAAGGAAGGGAGACACTTTGAAAACAGATCTGAATGACCGTACTGCTAAACTTTATTTTGGGTTAGCATTAGCCTCCACCGATCCATTAGGTATCACTACTTGCTTTATATACAGGGATCAATCACTTTCCGCGGTTAATGGGGACAGAGACACCCCCCGCCAATTTCCGCAAGGTAGGAAAGACCCTCCCCTGACTGATGTATACATACATGTATATGTATATATAATATCAATACAGTAAATACATATTCAACGCTATAAATGCTTACAATAACAAACATTCAAAAATAAAGCATAAGATGGCAATAAAAAATAAATACACTGATACAGACATGTGCACGTGCACACACAGATGCGGACCTCAAATAAAAATGTACTGGATTTTCCGGACTACAAGTTGCACTTTTTTCATACTTTGGCTGAAGGTGCAACTTGTACTCCAGAGAGACTTATATGTGAAATGATTACATATAATTCTGATCATCATAATAAACAATTTCACATGTTTGTTATTTTTACACTGACAACCTCTAGGCTTGGGTACCACCACTACCTGCTTATCCTGTACTACTGAAGAAATGGCCCCCAAAATAAAATCCTATTCTGCAGATTACAAGCTACGAGCAGTGAAATATGCAGCAGAAAATGTTACTTGAGCAGCAGAAAGAAAGTTTGGAGTGAACGAGAAACTTGTGAGGGACTGGAGAAAAGTAGAGATTATTATCACTGCAATGAAGAAAACAAACAAACAAACAAAAAAGCTAATATCAGGCTAAAAGCCACTGTATTTTCCAGACTTATAAGTTGCTCCGGAGTACAAATCAAACCAGCCATAAAATGCACAACACAGGGGGAAGAAAAAAAAAAAAAAAAAAATCATTGTCACACTGGACTAGAAGTCGCAGTTTTGGGGAGAAATTTATTTTAAGAAAATCAGAGACACAGAACAGACATTTCTAGAAAATAAAGAAACAGTAATAACAATAAAATGGAAAACAAGCTACGTAGTTTATTATACTGTTAATGTAACGTGAATGGATGGTGTGTTAACGTAACGTATTAACAGTTATTAAGATCACTACAGTACAGTATAGCCTAAATAACATAACTAGTGTACTGAACTCTCAAGCTCACTAAAATCACCAAATCCACTGAACTCTTAATCCTCTGTGTCACTTCTGAACAACTCCAACTCCGGAAGTAGAGTGTGCGCTGCTTCCTCTTCTGTGCGGCTGTCAACAGACTCGGCACCAGTCCCTGTTATTATTCCAGCCTTTCTGAATCCCGACAGTATGATGTCAGTTGTCAATGAAGCCCATGCTTTGTTGACCATCAAATCAGTTCCAGGAAAGGTGCATGGCGCATCCTCCTCCCAGTTGCCATGAAGCTGTGTTCTCCATCCGTCATCCACTGCTGACGTAAAACTGCCTGAAAGCGCCTGTTCACCGAGAGATCAAGTGGCTGGAATACTTTTGTTAAGCCTCCAGGGATGATGGCAGAAATGGTGTTGAAAAGCTTTAATTGATCTTTGAATTGTGGCGTGATGTGCGCTCGTGTACTGTCCATCACCAGCAGGGCTTTGCGTGTTCTAAAGAAGCCATCCGGACGCTTAGTGTAGCACTTTGTAAGCCAAAAGTTGATCATATCTTGATCCATCCACCCTTTCTCATTCACGGACACAATTGCAGGGGGTTGGATTTTTGGTGGTTTTCCGTTTAAAAATAATCATTGGTGGTAATTTTGAGCCGTCTCCACAACATGCCAGTACCACTGTGAAGTGTGACTTCTCATAGCCAGTTGTTATTGCATTCACGCCCATTGTCTCCTTTTCTGAGACACTTTAGCCCATGGGGATGTCAAACGTGAGGGGGACCTCGTCCATGTTAATAATATGATCCGGTGTTACGTTGTACTCGGTTGCCTGATTTCAAGAAACTCACGGAAACTGTCGACTTTGGCTTAAAAGTCTGCTGGCAGCGAACTGGGCGTGGAGACGTAACTGCACTGTTGACAGTCCTCTTCCGGCAGCGCGTTGTTCAAGCACCCATTTGTGAACTTGTTTCTCCAGCTCTAGCCATCGAGCCTTTAGCCCGCGATGAACTTTCTTAATTTTTTTTGATTGCACTGAGAGAATCCCCTGCTCTTCTATAGTCTCTCACAAGTCTCTCACTCAATCCATATTTTCTTCCTGTTGCTTGGTTACAGTTTCCGGCTGCATACTGCACTACATGCAGCTTGTAATCTGCAGAATATGATTCTCTTTTTGGGGCATTTGCGTTCTACTCAGTTGTCTTTATACAGTAATACCTCAGCTAACACGTGACCCTGGCGAGTTCATCGCGAGCCTTTCCTGGCTTACTAGTATTCGTAGTGTGCACGACAGAAGTTTTTCTCCTCTGTGGTTGTGATTTTGTGACTTTTTCCTGTATTCTTATTTTTTCTGCACGCTCAGCTCAGGATGACGATAGCAGTGGCCTGCTAGTTGAAGACGCTGTGAAGCGATCTTGTCACATACTGCTGGTAGCTCCCTGTAAAGTTGCTCATTTGGTACACGGTCAGTCCAGTGGATGTTCAATGCTTTCCGGAGCATTCTAGTGTATGTTCCATTCAGCGATTTCTCTTGGGAATCTGACAGACTCCAGGTCTCACACCCGTAGAGTAAGATTGATTCAATGGTGGCTATGAAGAGTCTGATTTTCATAGCTCTACTCATATTGGACTTCCATATTCTCGTCATGCCATTCAGAGCTTGCCAGGCTTGCGCGTTCCTCACACTGATATCTTTTTCTGAGCAATCAACCCATGACCCTAAGTATTTAAAGTCATCCTTCCATTCAAGTTCAGTACCGTCTTCTGTATGTAGAGATTCAGGATCCTCAATGTTGTAAGCTAGTGATTTTACTTTATCAGAATTCAGTCCAAGACCTACTTTCTTACATTCATTTTCCACTCTTAACAGTAGCTCTTGTGCTTGTTCAATCTCATCTGATAGCAATGCTATGTCATCTGCAAAGTCTAAGTCAGTCAGGACCTCTTTTGGATGCCTTCTAGATCTATGGAGAGAAATGGTAAATCCCAGATCTTCTTCTTTACCAGCCAAGGCTTTCCTCAGAACATAGTCAAGTACGATTCTGAATAGAAAAGGAGCTACCGTATTACCCTGCAGTACACCAGCAGTGATGTCAAACATCTCAGTTTCTCCATCTGGAGAGATCACTTTGGCCTTGGTGTTGGTGTACATTCTCTCAATAGCACGCAGTAGGTTTGGTGGGATCCCATAGGCTTCGAGAATGCACATCATTTTCCATCGAGTCGAATGCCTTTTTAAAATCAATAAAGGTCATCAGAGCTTTGAGGTTTTTGGCTGTGACACCTTATATTATTCTTCTGAGTGTTAGTATCTGGGCCACTGTAGATATTTTGGGGCGGAAGCCATTCTGGTTCTTTTGGAGTTGGTTGTCAATGACTCCTCTGATTCGATTCAGGATCAGCCGGTTGAACATTTTGACTATTATGCAGATCAGGCTGATTCCCCTGTAGTTATCAGGCTTTGACAGGGCCCCAGACTTTGGCACAGGGATGATATTCATGTAGGACCACAGATCAGGTTTGTCTTTTCCAATCAGAACTTTATTGCAGAAGTCTAGACATGTCATCAAAGTCGCATAATGAGGATTTCACTTCCTTAAATTATTCTTTTCCAATCAGAACTTTATTGCAGAAGTCTAGACATGTCATCAAAGTCGCATAATGAGGATTTCACTTCCTTAAATTCTTCTATGGTGAACAAGTTGTCATGCATCCCAAAACCATCAAAAGTGTTTCCAATTTCCTCATCTGGATCCTCTACCTCAGAGGTATTACCAAGGAGTTTCCTGAAGTAGGAGAGCCATATGCTCACTCTTTCTTTGGGACTTGATCCCGCTACTTGACCTTCTTTAGCCATTTTCCTTCCTATTATCTCATTCACGGTTCTCTATGACTCACCATATTTCTGCGTACCATGGGCAGCTTCGATATTACGTATTTGCGCCATGAGTTCAGCTTCCTTAACTTAGTCATACACTTCATATAGATGTGTATGTGCTTGACACCAGGCTTCTTTATCTTCATCAGTATTGGTGTTTTCATACTGATTCTGTGCCCTCAGTAAATCCTGGCGGGCTGTGGTCACTTGTGTGTTCGATGATCTAAGAGATTTCTTACTTCTTGCTTTCCTGGGTAGAAAATCTTTCATAGCTTGACAGTTATCTTTAACAAATCTTTCGTACATCACCCCAATGTCATCATTTTCCAATACTTGGTATCTATTTTTGACATCAACTCTATACTTCCGCTGTAATTCTAAGTCAGTGGAGAACTGCTGCTAGTCATACATCATTTTTCTGTCGGTCTTAGATGTTCTGAGACTCAGTTTATTTTTAGCCCAAACTGCACGGTGGTCAGATCCCAGTAAACAGAACGAGTTACATGCTTCATCATTCTGAACACTGTTCCTCCACTTACAATGGATTTAAAAGTAATCCAATTGCCTTTGAGAGCCTGACGCCCTGTCTCTTGAAGTCCACAGTTTCCCAGGTCTCTTTTGAAACTGAGTGTTGACTGCTATCAGGCTAAACTCTGATAACAAATCTACAAGGTACTTTCCGTTCCTGTCGGTTTTATCATGGTAAGTGAATAGTGCATCATCTAAACCAATTCTTTCATTAAAGTCACCAATACATGCAAGAAAGTCATGTGGCGGGACACCCTGGAGGGCGTTTCTAAGATTGTCATAGAATTCCTCGACGTCCATTTCATCTGCACAATTACTGGGTGCATATACAACAAGCACTGTAGCTTTGGGATTGCCATCAAATTCAGCAGCCATGATTCTTTTACTAATACTGTTGATTTTAAGTAGGGCTCTTCTTGCTTTCCGACCTAGAAGACGACCGAGCTTGGGAAGCTTTTGCTTCGTTTCTCCAGCCTGAGGATGTAATCAAATAGCTGGAGCCGATCCTTCTGAACTCGATGGGCTCATCGTGAATGATGCGATGTTCCTGAACTCCCAGTATTTCAATGCCTTGGTGATGGATCTGACACTCTAGTTCCATGACTCTATGTTCATCTCTTAAGGTGTTTGTATTAAAATGTTCCCATGAATAGTGTTTTCTTACAACGTGAGAGGGCCTTCACACGTTGGCTATGTTCAGACGATTCCCCCGTGAAACATGGTTTGTGCATGCGCCATCATTCAGTTGATCTGAAGCTCGACTAGCTTCTGTATAAAAGGCTGAATTCCTGCTACTGGTGAATTCCTGGTACTGGTGCTTTGGGAGCCCCAACACGGATATAGGAGAACTGGACAACCAAAGACCACATACATCGACGCCCTCAAGAGGGGCACAGGAACAGTCTTCACCAGTGAGATAGCTGCCCTGATGCTGGATACAAGTATTTGGAAATCCCTGGTGGTTGCCCACTCTAGGGCAACCAAGTCATAGTCTTGTTTTTTATTGTGCCTCTCCCGTAGTGTCTCTAATATGGATTGTAAGAAGGTGATTCATGAATCCGAGCAGAGGAAACCGATTTCTCTTGAAATGAAGATAGAAATCAGCTGAACATGAAAAAGGAGTGCAGTGGCCAATCTATGTCAGGAGTATGAGAAGTTCGGATGCACTTATTGTTTATTCTTGTTTGATTATTATTCATTATTAATGTGCATGTATTATATTATTATGAAATATTTATAGTTTTACATGTTTATCTTTAATACATCAGGTGAAATATACGTGTTTGTGGCAGGTTATAGGAGTTTGGGAGGAGGTTGGAACGGATTAATTGGTTTTCTGTATTCTGGTAATGTAATTCTGGTTTTCTTACGGGAATAATCTTTTCATCTAATGAAATTTTTGGCTTATGAGCTCGCCCTTGGAACGGATTAAATTCATTAGCTGAGGTATTACTGTACATTGATATTTACCGGTAGCCTAAAAGATATATTTTCCGTGGTAAAGGAGCGATAGGAGGAGCAGATACTGGCAAACAAGCCAAGAGCGCCCTCTTGCGGTTGTCAGTATGGAAAAAAACCATATACAAGTCACTCTGGAGTATAAGATATGTTTTTTAAAAATTTAAAAATAAAATAAATAAGACAAGATATAAACATAAAATAAGCAAATTACATAAACTGATACATAAAATATATAAAATAAGAATTAAAAAAGTCACTCTGGAGTATAAGTCGCACCTTCAGCCAAAGTATGAAAAAATGGGACTTAAAGCCCGAAAAATACGGTAATCGCTGGCTAAAAGCTAGATGGCCACAGCTAGAGGAAAAATTTTGCAAAGGGGTCTTGAGCAATGTGCTGCAAGGAGGGGCTTGCCAACAGTGCAGCTGCGTCTTCACGTCCAGGTAGTTGTCAAGGAAATGAATAGAAATTACTTTGCGTGAAGACTTTCTTGGTATTACCGCTTCATGTGATGCAACCCCCTCTCTATCAGAGTAAGGACCACAACATCACAAAAACTGCCACCAGATTTCCAAGCCAAGGTAGACAGTTTCCATGAGTTTGCGACTTATATACGGTAGGCCATTTACTATTCGTGGTTTTGCACTCACGGTTTGAGTATTCGCGGACTGCCAAGCAACTGACACATCACTCAAATTCCACTAATGGCTGTCCTCCTTCCTGATGATTGGTTGAGATGATGTAACGCCCCTTTTTCCTCATTCGCACACAAGTTGTCAATGAGCCTAATTTTTTTAGTGTGTTTTAATTACCAGTTAAACTCTATGATGCCACTTAAATGCTGTGCGTCTTCTCTGGCTAAGCGATAGAAAACGTTGGATGTCTCTTCTGAAGAAATAAGACTTTCTCCTGAAGAAATGACAGTTTCCTCTGAAGTGCCTGAATTTTAACTGTTGTATTAAAGTCTTTTTCAATTATTATCACAGTACAGTATCTAAGTTAATGTTTAGAATGTTTGCGTGTGAGATTTTATGTTCTGTAGCATGTTTAACAAACGATACCAAAAGGATAAATTTTATGACGCTTCATGTCCTTTTACATTGAACGTGACGTATCCAAGATGGCGCTGCCTAGAGGACGACATCGCGGAGTTCTTAGAGTCAAATTGTTTCTTTGTTTGTTTTATTTGCTGTTTTGTTTGTTCATGTTTTGCACTCTGCTCGTCTATGACCGGTTGACCCTACTACAGCTTTGAGATCGGAGTCTTCGGGCGTGTACAACTGAGCACACTCCACTCCTATCCTGAGCTAATATGCTATGGTAGCTCAATGCTAGCAGCACCCCGGCTAACAATAAGCCCAGGTGAAGTTCTCAGAGTCTCCGGCGCTTGGTTACAAGTGGAAGGTTAGCACTTCCGGTCATACTGCTTGAAAATGTTCAGTCCCTGCGAAACAAGATGGACGAACTTCATGCTCAAATTGGAGCGCAGAGGGATCTACTGGACTGCCCCAGACTGCGTTTCTGTGAAACATGGCTCGAGGAGATTACACCCGACGAGGCGATTGCACCAGGAGGCTACATGGCCTTCATCCCCTGTGATCCCAAGCGCCGGAGTTGCCGTTCGGCCCCTCCACGCCTGGGCTTATTGTTAGCTGGGGTGCGGCTAGCATGCGTGCCATGTGCTACACTTCAGAAGACTCCGATCTTATAGCTGTAGTAATGCCGACTGGTCATAGATGAGCATAGTGCAAGACAAACAAATAAAACAGATCAAAAGAAACAACATGACTGAGAACTCCGTCTGGGCTTATTGTTAGCCGGGGTGCGGCTAACATTGAGCTACCATAGCATATTAGCTCAGGATAGGAGTTGAGCGTGCTCAGTTGTACACGCCCGAAGACTCCGATCTCATAGCTGTAGTAGGGTCAACCGGTCATAGACGAGGAGAGTGCAAAACATGAACAAACAAGACAACAAATAAAACAAATTAAAACAAACAAAGAAACAATCTGACTCTGAGAACTCCGCGACGTCGCCCTCTAGGCAGCGCCATCTTGAAGACGTCACGTTTAATGTAAAAGGACATGCAGCATAATAAAGTTTATCCTTTTGGTATCGTTTGTTAAAGATGCTACAAAACAAAATCTCATGCACAAACATTCTAAACATTAACTTAGGTACTGTACTGGAATAATAATTGAAAAAGACTTTAATACTAGTGCTTTACAACAGTATATGCTGTATAATGTTTATATTTTATCATCAATAGATATAAAAGTAAAAATTGAAAAGTTTTTCTTAATCATTACTACATTTTACTACATTAATACAGTCGGCCCCCAACTTACGAAGACCCCGGTGTACAAAATACATTTTTCTAAGTTTCCGTCCCCGAGATACGAAACAACCCCCTCTTATGAAAGGAAATTCAAAACGCGCCAATCAAAATTTCACACAACGCGCGAGTTGCTCTCTCATTGGCTGTCTCTCAACATCCCGCCCCGCTGACCTCCCAGATAGAGACAGAAGGAAGTTTCACTCTTTAGTTTATTTTTTTTTTTTAAGTTGGTTAATTAAGTAAATGTTTAATAAATGTGGGCGCATGAGCTTATCTGTAATTCCGATCCCTCAAGGAACCAAATTAAAGTTGAGTTTGTCTAGCAGGGAATGCGCTTTGAATTCCACGTCTTGTGGGTGTGGCCCGTAGCACGTGCGCACGCGAGCGAGAGAGGTCTGTGTGTGTTAATAAAAATGTTTAATAATGGTTTAATTAATAAATATATTAATAAAATGGTTTACTATGTTAATAAAATGTTTACATTGTTTAATAAATAATTTTCTTTTACTTTTAACACATATTTCATACAAAATTGGTGTACCGTTATCATTTTTAAAGGGTTTATGGGGTTAATCCAGTCCAAAGACTGAAGCCTTGGAACGAATTATTACACATATGCAAGATGCGACCCCCTACTTACGAAATCCCCGCAATACGAAAAGGACTCTGGAACGGATTAATTTCATAAATTGGGGGCCGACTGTACTGTATTAATGAGCAAGACTGTTGAGAGAATGTGTTTAAGAAGCATATTTTAGCGCATGTAATAGATACACAGTATTTTACTTCCGTTTGCTCATTCGCACATGTAATATGATACATGGGGTTTTACTTCCGGGTAAAGAACTCGCGGATTATCTTCATTCACAGGAGGGGCCAGAACCGAACCCCCGCGAATATCAAGGGCTTACTGTATGTTTTTTTTGTTCTTTATTATGCATTTTTTGGCCAATGCAACTTGTACTCTGGAGCGACGTATAGTCCTGAAAATACGATAAGTAGTTTTGTTGGGGGGGGGTGTTATTGTTTGTTTTACAAAATTGGCCTTGTTTTGCTGCATTTTCCTTAACTTTTTCGCTATTTTTCTTTAATTTCCTTATTTTTTATTTTTAGATGAAAATTTTTGAAAAACCTGCGATGCACTGAAGCCACAGAAACTGAAGTAAAAAGTAGCGAGGGATCACTGTACTGATGTAACATAGAAAAAGCATCGACATTTGAACTATTAATTCATGAGAACTTGCACAGTATTAAAGTTTCAGCATCGTGTTTCACAGAACGCACTTGATACTGGCCCAATGATACGTGCGCATCTCCAAGAAACGGCACACTGTCATGCCGAGCCAGATCCCACCACCGTTACAAAGCAGGATGTCCAGTATCACCTGATCCCACCAGCACTCCGCGAAATTGGGCAGGAGGTGCATGAAGAAGAGCTATGGAGAACAGAAGCACATATTTCTTGTATTTTAGTACAGTTTTCACCCACTTATTGATTTCTTCACACCAAACTGGACCCATGGATACCTCAGTGAGCTCCCACGTGATGCTGATGGTCCAGCAGAGGCCGTAGCTGCGGATCAGCAGAGCCTTCATTCCCCAACCCCAAAAATGGCTGAATGCAAATATGTCAAAATGGCTCAAGATTCGCTCCCATGTGATCACATGACAGTTCACGGCATACTCCTGAAAGGGAAAGAAATACAGGTAAATACATCTTACTTTAGTAATAGTAAATGCTATCAGAATAAATGTCTGACAATATTTGATTTCCCCATTTGTAAAATATTGATTTGTTCAAATGACTCGTCAATCAAGAAATCAAACTGAGATACATAGTGACACGAACAATACCATAATGTCGGCCTCGCGCTTTGCATAGCGGAGGTTTGGGTCCAACCAGTACATGAGCCCTTTCACCTGCTCCCAATTCAGAAAGATGATGAAAACCAGGAACAGGAAGTATAGCACGCTTAAACCTGCCAGCCAATCAGAAGACCAGCTTTAGAACTACATCCAGTAGATTGAGACCAGGCTCAAGGATGAGAACTGAACGCAAGTGTACAGTCTGCATAATGTGCACAAATGTAATGTAATTTCAACACTTATTACTCTTGCACAAAAAAAAAAGGCAAGCCAGTCAAGAGGGACTAAAAAAATAAGCCTGCTTACCAAACACTATTCGCCATATTGCTGGGTGGGGTCTTGTAAACGGACCTATGCAGGAAGGAAGCGGGGACTTTAGAAATGCCTATACAGCGCATTAGCTAGATAGTTCTACATGGGAAGGTTCTTACCGTTTGGAAATGCAAGGACACTAATGACTGAGAAGAAGAAGATGATGACTAGAAGACCTACACGCAAATTGCTGTCTTGATTCCCATCATCTCTGTAAACAAGACACAAGATATTAAAACTAAATTAGTCAAGATGAACAGCACACAGTTCAGCAGAACCTATAGCTTTCCATAGGCGGTGATTGAGGAGTATAGTGGTACCTTGACTTATGAGTGTCTTTTATAGCGAACTTTTCATGATATAAGCTTCAATCCACCAAAAATCTGCCCCATCCAATGAGCTAAATTTTAATTTATGAGCTGTGCTGGGGAAATGGCTTTACCGGGTCGATTAGCCTTGTATTCTTCCACGTGCATTCCACCACGCTCTGAGAACGCCTTGTGCAGTACTTCTAAATTATTTTCTGATGCCCCCTATAAGAACCCCCCCCCTCGCATGCAACTATAAATAGTGTTTACTGCACTTCATATCGTTTGCTCGGCCCTACACCATAAGGAACATATTGAGAGTGCCACTGTCACCTACTGTAGAGGATGCGCAATTACACTTAATTCTAGTGCAGTATGGTAAAAAAAACATGTTCCCCAGGGTCATAAGCACCCCCCTGGCATCACACCGCATTCCCCACTATTTGAAAAGCACTGGGCTTGTGGGAGCTCACCACGAGCCTTCCCTCACTGGCATTCATAGCGTGTACATGAACAAAATTCTCCTCCTCTGCTATGCACCATCTCACGCCTGCCCACATGACATCTTCGCATCCACATGACATCATTGTCGCAGTCGATGATCGGAAGGGTGAGTTGACTTGTGGTTTATTTTTGTTTAATTATTACAGATGTACCTCAACTTACGTTTTTAATTGGTTCGGGATGGCCGAACGCAAGTTGAAAGTGAACGTAAGTTGTTATAGTGACGTATGACGCTCATACTGTACTATACATCCATAAATACCATTACCGTATTTCATAATACACCCCGAAATCAATTATTATAAACATAACATTGTAAAATAGTATTAAATGTATCAAATAATATCAACATTAATTTCAAATAAGTCATTTATTTATACCGACTCACTTTACATGAAGCTTAAAACAGCCAATCAACATTTACAATATGAAGCACTCAATACCAAAAGTAGTGTACTTGCTGTGGGTTGTACAGACTTCCGGTCTTTCAAGTGCGCAAGGGTGCTGTTGAACTCGTTTAGAACACAGCCTGCACTGATGCAGTCTCCCAGCAAAGTGGAGAGTTCTTTCTTTTTTATGGGTAAGTAAGTAAGTAAACTTTATTCAAGAGATGCATACAAAGAACAACTGCAAATCCTAATGAATATGAATATAAAAATAAGTATACACTCTTAGGATTTTGCTCAAAGATAATAAATATTTGTAATTGTTCTGTAATTTTTGGATTAGGGTTTTCATTCATATTACAACTCTCTTTGCTGAACTGAGTATGCATTAGATTGTGCCGATCCGAGCAGATAGTTAATTCATCTCTGTGTGTGAGACTTGCACCCGTGCTAGTAGACTTACACTTCTGACCAACCATATTTGCTCAGGGTTACAAAAGTCCGCAAAAGAGTGTAAACACAAAGATCACAGAAACGACGTCTTAACACAAGCGTAACACGCTATATAAGTGATTTTATATATATATAAATATATATATAAACTGAACTGGGAAGAAGGAGGGGCACATTTAATCTGTAGTTTGTAAACAATGGATGCAGCGGCATTGCGGCATTACGTCAGCGTACCACGTAGGTACGTCTAAACTCAAAATTTGACTTTTTTTTTTAAATACATAAAATGGAAAAAACGTAAAACAGATGAACGTAAGTCGGGAAGTGTCTGTATTTATTATTAATGTTATTGTACATGTATTATTATTATTATTATTAAATATTTATTAATTTTACACATTTATCTTGAATATATTAGGTGAATGCAGCCGTGAGGATGGGCACAAACAAGTGTCCATGCTCACACCGGTCCCAAGCCCGGATAAATGCAAAGGGTTGCGACAGGAAGGGCATCCGGTGTAAAACTTTTGCCAAAATACATAATGCGAACCGTCAATAGTAATTTCATACCGGATCGGTCGAGGCCCGGGTTAACAACGACCACCAGTGCTGTCAACCAACAGGGTGCTGGTGGAAATTGGACTACTGTTGGTCGAAGAAGGAGAGGTCAAAGAAGGAGAGGCGGGAGGCGTGTCCGTAGGCAGCGAGAGAAGAGGAAAGGCATAAGTCTAGGACTGAAAGTAGGGACTTTGAATGTTGGAACTATGACAGGAAAAGGTAGAGAGCTGGCTGACATGATGCAAAGGAGGAAGGTGGACATACTGTGTGTTCAGGAGACCAGGTGGAAAGGTAGCAAGGCTAGAAGCTTAGGAGCAGGGTTTCAGCTGTTTTATCATGGTGTGGATGGGAAGAGAAATGGAGTAGGAGTCAGGAGTCAGGAGTAGGAGTGCTTGAAGGAGGGGTTTGTCAGGAATGTTGGGCAGGTTTGGTATCCAGGACAGGAACACAGAAGGACAGACGTTGATTGATTTTGCGAAAAGGATGGAAATGGCTGTGGTGAATACTTTCTTCCAGAAGAGACAGGAGCATAGGGTTACTTATAAAAGTGGAGGTAGGAGCAAACAGGTGGACTACATCTTGTGTAGGCGATGTAATTTGAAGGAAGCTAGTGACTGCAAAGTAGTAGTGGGTGAGAGTGTTGCCAAACAGCATAGGGTGGTGGTGTGCAGGATGATGCTGATGGTGAGAAAGGCGAAGAAGACAAAGTACTGGAAGCTGAAAAAGGAGGGGTGTCGTGTTGTCTTCAAGGAGGAGTTGCAACAGGCTTTGGGTGGTCAGGAAGTGCTTCCAGATGACTGGACAACTACAGCTAATGTGATCAGGGAGACAGGTAAGAGAATACTTGGTGTGTCCTCTGGAAAGACAGTAGATAAGGAGTCATGGTGGTGGAATGAGGAAGTGCAGGAGTGTGATATTGAGAGAACCAAAGAGAGTAAACAGGAGTACAGGAAGACACAGAGTCAGGCGAAGGTAGCAGTATCAAAGGCCAAACAGAGGGCGTATGATGACTTGTATGCTAGGCTGGACAGTAAGGAGGGAGAAAATTATTTATACAGGTTGGCACAGCAGAGAAATGGAGACGCGAAGGACGTGCAGCAAGTTAGAGTGATCAAGGACAGAGAGGGAAATGTATTGACTGATGACAGAAGTGTGCTGGGAAGATGGAAAGAGTACTTTGAAGAGCTGATGAATGAGGAAAATGAGAGAGAAAAAAGTGTAGAAGAGGTGACTGTTGAGGACCAGGAAGTAGCAAAGATTAGTAAGGGTGAAGTGAGGAGGGCATTGAAGAGGATGAAGAGTGGAAAGGCAGTTGGTCCTTATGACATTCCGGTGGAGGTATGGAAGTGTCTAGGCGAGGTAGCAGTAGATTTTCCGATAAGAAAATTCAACAAGGTCTTAGAGAGTGAGCAGATGCTGGAGGAATGGAGGAGAAGTGTGCTGGTGCCCATTTTTAAGATCAAAAGAGACGTGCAGAGATGTGGCAACGACAGAGGGATAAATTTGATGAGTCACACGATGAAGTTATGGGAAAGAATAGTGGAAGCTAGACTGAGGGCAGAGGTCAGCATTTGTGAGCAACAGTTTGGTTTCATGCCAAGAAAGAGCACCACAGATGCAGTGTTTGCCTGGAGGATGTTAATAGAGAAGTACAGAGAAGGTCAGAGGGAGCTGCTTTGTGCCTTTGTGGATCTGGAGAAAGCATATGACAGGGTGCAGAGAGAGGAACTGTGGTATTGCATGAGGAAGTCTGGCGTGGCAGAGAAGTATGTTACAGTGGTGCAGGACATGTATGAGAGATGTAAGACAGTGGTGAGGTGTGCTGTCGGTGTGACACAAGAGTTCAAGGTGGAGGTGAGACTGCACCAAGGATCAGCTCTGAGCCCCTTCTTGTTTTCTATGGTGATGGACAGGCTGACAGACAAGGTTAAACGAGAATCTCCATGGACTATGATGTTTGCAGATGACATTGTGATCTGTAGTGAGAGCAGAGAACAAGTGCAGGAAAATCTAGAGAGGTGGAGGTATGCCCTGGAAAGGAGAGGAATGAAGGTTAGTCTCAGTAAAACAGAATACATGTGCATGAATGACAAGGACCCAAGAGGAACGGTGAGATTACAGGGGGCAGAGATAAGAAAGGTGGAGGATTTTAAGTACTTAGGCTCAACAATCCAGAGCAATGGAGAGTGTGGAAAAGAGGTGAAGAAGCGTGTGCAGGCAGGCTGGAATGGTTGGAGAAAAGCGTCCGGTGTGATGTGTGATAG
>CM045739.1:2587500-2610000 GCA_024760905.1 Plotosus lineatus
TGTTAATAACTATGTTAATAAAATGGTTTAATAAATAATTTCCTTTTACTTTTAACACATATTTCATACACAATTGGTGTACTGTACTTTTATCATTTTTAAAGAGTTTATGGGTTAGTCTTGGGAGCCTTGTAACAAATCAGGCGTTTAACATGCAAAATGCAACCCCTACTGACAAAACTCTCACGTTACGAAAAAGGTGCTGGAACGGATTAATTTCGTAAGTCGGGGGCTGAGTGGTACCCTGACTTACAAGTGTCTTTTATAACGAATTTTCTATGATCCGAGCTTCGATCCCACCAGAAATCTGCCCCATCCAACCAGCAAAATTTATGAGATCTGCTGAGGTTTTCTGGATTTTCCAGGAAGATTAGCTTCATATTCTTCCGTGCATATTCCTTCATGCCCCAAGAACACCTTATGCAGTGCTTCTCAATTATTTTTTGTGATGCCCCCATAGGAAGAAAAAACATTTCATGCCCCTCAAAGCACCCCACCTGTGACTATAACTAGGATTTACTAGTTTGTTTACTAGCACTTCATAATGTTTGCTTGATGTTTTTTCCCTACACCATAGGGAATACAGTGAGAGCACCACTGCCACCTACTGTAGAGGATGCACAATTACATTTAATTCTCTTACAGTATGGCAAAAAAACATGTTCCCCAGGGTCATATGTACCCCCTGGAATCACACCGCACCCCACACTATTTGTGAAGCACTGGCCTTGTGGGAGCTCACTACAAGCTTTTCCTTGCTGTCATTGGTAGCGTGCACATGCACAAAATTCTCCTCGACCTCTTCTGTTACGCACCATCTCATACCTGCCCATGTGACATCTTTGCCGCAGTCCATGATCGGAAGTGTCAGTTGACTTGGCTATTCTTGTTTTATTATTAATTATTATTAAATATTCTTCATGTTAATGTGCATGTATTATTATTATATATTATTTAATTTTATTTAAATATTTTAAAAATTATTTAAATCAAATATGTGTGTTGTGGCAGGTTATATGAGTTTGGGAGGGTGTTGGAACGGATTACTTGGTGCTCTGTTATTTTTTTTATGGGAATAATTGTTTCATCAAACAAACATGACTTCTGAGCTCGCTCTCAGAATGGATTAAATTCACAAGTCACAGTACAACTGTATATATACACACACACACACACACACACACACACACACATACATATATACATTATATATATATATATATATATACATACATATATATATATATATATATATATACATACATATATATATATATATATATACATACATACATATATATATATACATATATATATATATATATATATACATATATATATATATATATATATACATATATATATATATACATATATATATATACATACACTATATATATATATATATACATACACTATATATATATATACATACATATATATATACATACATATATATATATATACATACACTATATATATATATACATACACTATATATATATATATATATATATATATATATATATATATATATATATATATATATATATATGATCCCTCACTACTTTGAGCTTCAATTCATGTGGCTTCAGTGCATTGCGTTTTTTTTTTTAAATATTTATCAAATTAAAAAAATAAGGAAATTAAGGAAGAACAGAGCAAGAGGTTAAGGAAAATTCCGAGAAACAGGGCCAATTGTGCAAAAAAAAAAAAAACTAGAAAAAACTTGAAAAAACAAAAAAAGCAACCCAAAACCCCCCCATCAAAACTAGTTACTTTTTTATTTTTGTGAGGTGCGCATTTGAGTGCGTGCGCATGCATCTGTGCACATGCGAGTGTCTGTTTGTGTGTGTATTTATATTTTATTTACATTTTATGCTTTTTAAAAATGTTTAATTGTTTTATAAGCATTTATAGCATTTGAATATGTATTTATTGATATTATATACTCGTACATGTATGTATTCGTCAGTCAGGGGGGGATTGGGGGGGGGGGGGGGGGGGATCCTATTTTGTGGAATTCCGTGGTCGCATGGGGATCTTGGTCCCAATTAAACACGGAAACTGTGGGCTCCCTGTATATATTATATATACACACTATGTGACGTATGACGTGTGACGTATGAAGTTCATACTGTATTATACATTCATAAATACCATTACCATATCTCATAAACACCCCTAAATCAATTATTATAAACATAACATTGTAAAATAATATCAAATATAGCAAATAAATTAATTTCAAATAAGTCACTTATTTATACCGATTTATTATTTATGATTTATATCACTTTAGTTATTTATCGATTTAGTATTTATATCACTTTAGTTATTGCTCCATCTCACATGGCTGAACGCCACTTGTCCCTCTAAGAAGTTGTAGGCACATGCTGATCCGCCCATTGTGGCGCGCGTGCAGCCCCGGACATCTAAGAGCATCACAGACCTGTTATGTTAATGCAGCCATGAGGCGGGGGGCACTAACCAGTGTCTCTCCCCCTTATGCCGGTCCCAAGCCCGGATAAATGCAGAGGGTTGCGACAGGAAGGGCGTCCGGCATAAATGCAAATGGTCAAATCAAAATTCATACCGGATCGGTCGAGGCCCGGGTTAACAACGACCGCCATCAGTGCTGTAAACCAACAGGGTGCTGATGGAAATTGGACTACTGTTGGTCGAAGATGTCGAAGAAGGAGAGGCGGGAGGCGTGTCCGTAGGCGGAGAGAGAAGAGGAAATGCATGAGCCTAGGACTGAAAGTAGGGACTTTGAATGTAATAACTATGCAAGGAAAAGATAGAGAGCTGGCTGACATGATGCAGAGGAGGAAGGTGAACATACTGTGTGTTCAGGAGACCAGGTGGAAAGGTAGCAAGGCTAGAAGCTTAGGAGCAGGGTTTAAACTGTTTTATCACGGTGTGGATGGGAAGAGAAATGGAGTAGGAGTCATCTTGAAGGAGGGGTTTGTCCGGAATGTTCTAGAAGTGAAAAGAGTGTCAGACAGAGTGATGAGTCTCAAGTTAGAAATTGAAGGCGTGATGGTCAATGTTGTTAGTGTTTATGACCCACAAGCAGGATGTGAGCTAAAAGAGAAGGAGAGATTCTGGAGTGACTTAGATGAAGTGATGCAGAGTACCCCCAGAGGTGAAAGAGTGGTAATTGGGGCAGACTTCAATGGACATGTTGGTGCAGGCAACAGAGGGGACGAGGAAGTGATGGGCAGGTTTGGTATCCAGGACAGGAACACAGAAGGACAGATGTTGATCAATTTTGCAAAAAGGATGGAAATGGCTGTGGTGAATACTTTCTTCAAGAAGAAACAGGAGCATAGGGTGACTTATGAAAGCGGAGGTAAGAGCACATAGGTAGACTACATCTTGTGTAGGCGATGTAATTTGAAGGAAGTCAGTGACTGCAAAGTAGTAGTGGGTGAGAGTGTTGCCAAACAGCATAGGATGGTGGTATGCAGGATGACGCTGATGGTGAGAAAGGTGAAAAAGGCAAAGGCAGAGCAGAAGACAAAGTGGTGGAAGCTGAAAAAGGAAGAGTGTCATGTTGTCTTCAAGCAGGAGTTGAAACAGGCTTTGGGTAGTCAGGAAGTGTTTCCAGATGACTGGACAACCACAGCCAATGTGATCAGGGAGACCGGTACTTGGTGTGTCCTCTGGAAGGAAAGTAGATAAGGAAACTTGGTGGTGGAATGAGGAAGTGGAGGAGTGTGTACAAAAGAAGAGGTTAGCTAAGAAGAAATGGGACACAGAGGACCGAAGAGAGTAAACAGGAGTACAGGGAGACACAGCGTGAGGCAAAGGTAGCGGTGTCAAAGGCCAAACAAGGGCGTATGATGACTTGTATGATAGGTTGGACAGTAAGGAGGGAGAAAATGATTCATCCAGGTTAGCACAGCAGAGAAATAGAGATGGGAAAGACGTGCAGCAAGTTAGAGTGATAAAGGACTGAGAGGGAAATGTATTGACTGATGACAGAAGTGTGCTGGGAAGATGGAAAGAGTACTTTGAAGAGCTGATGAATGAGGAAAATGAGAGAGAAAAAAAGAGTAGAATAGGTGACCGTTGAGGACCAGGAAGTAGCAAAGATTAGTAATGGAGAAGTGAGGAGGGCATTGAAGAGGATGAAGAGTGGAAAGGCAGTTGGCCCTGATGACATACCTGTTGAGGTATGGAAGTGTCTAGCAGTAGATTTTCTGACAAGAATATTCAACAAGGTCTGATGAGCAGATGCCGGAGGAATGGAGGAGAAGCGTGCTTGTTCCCATTTTTAAGAACAAGGGAGATATACAGAGTTGTGGCAACTACAGAGGAATCAAGTTGATGAGCCATACGATGAAGTTATGGGAAAGAATAGTGGAAGCTAGACTAAGGGCAGAGGTCAGCATTTGTGAACAACAGTTTGGTTTCATGCCAAGAAAGAGCACCACAGATGCAGTGTTTGCCTTGAGGATGTTAATCGAGAAGTACAGAGAAGGTCAGAAGGAGCTGCATTGTGCCTTTGTGGATCTGGAGAAAGCATATGACAGGGTGCCGAGAGAAGAACTGTGGTATTGTAGGAGGAAGTCTGGAGTGGCAGAGAAGTATGTTAGAGTGGTGCAGGACATGTATGAGAGATGTAAGACAGTAGTGAGGTGTGCTGTCGGTGTGACAGAAGAGTTCAAGGTGGAGGTGGGACTGCACCAAGGATCAGCTCTGAGCCCCTTCTTGTTTTCTATGGTGATGGACAGGCTGACAGACGAGGTTAAACGAGAATCTCCATGGACTATGATGTTTGCAGATGACATTGTGATCTGTAGTGAGAGCAGAGAACAATTGCAGGAAAATCTAGAGAGGTGGAGGTATGCCCTGGAAAGGAGGGGAATGAAGGTTAGTCTCAGTCAGACAGAATACATGTGTGTGAGCGACAAGGACCCAAGAGGAACGGTGAGGTTACAGGGGGCAGAGATAAAGAAGGTGGAGGATTTTAAGTACTTAGGCTCAACAATCCAGAGCAATGGAGAGTGTGGAAAAGAGGTGAAGAAGCGTGTGCAGGCAGGTTGGAATGGATGGAGAAAAGTGTCCGGTGTGATGTGTGATAGGAGAGTATCGGCAAGAATGAAGGGAAAAGTGTACAAGACGGTGATGAGGCCAGCGATGTTGTATGGTTTAGAGACAGTGGCCCTGGGGAAAAGACAGGAGGCAGAGCTGGAGGTAGCAGAGATGAAAATGTTGAGGTTCTCTTTGGGAGTAATGAGGATGGATAGGATCAGAAATGAGTACATCAGAGGGACAGCACATGTTAGATGTTCTGGAGACAAAGTCAGAGAGGCTAGATTGAGATGGTTTGGACATGTACAGAGGAGGGATAGTGAGTATATTGGTAGTAGGATGCTGAAGTTGGAACTACCAGGCAGAAGGCCTAGAGAAAGACCAAAGAGAAGATTTATGGATGTGGTGAAGGCGGATATGAAGGTCGTTGGAGTAAGAGTAGAAGATGCAGAGGATAGGGAGAGATGGAGGCAGATCATTTGCTGTGGCGACCCCTGAAGGGAACAGCCGAAAGGAAAAGAAGAAGATCACTTTAGTTATTTATCGATTTAGTATTTATATCATTTTACATGAAGCTTAAAACAGCCAATCAACGCTTATAATATGTGAGGCGCTTAAAACTGAAAGTAGTGTACTTGCTGTGGGTAAAATGGACTTCCGGGATTTCAAGTGAGCAAGGGTGCCGTTGAACTTGTTTAGTACTCAGCCTGCACTGATGTGAATCACCAGCAAAGCGAAGAATTCTCTTTCCTTTCTGGATTTGTGTTTTCATTCATTTTACAACTCTCTTTGCTTAACTGAGTATGCATGGTAGATTGTGCGGATCTGAGCAGATAGTTAATTCATCTCTGTGTATGAGACTTGCACCCATGCTAGTAGGCTTACACTTCTCACCAACCATATTTGCTTAGGGTTACAAAAGTCCACAAAACAGTGTAAACGTAAAGATCACAGAGACGACGTCTTAACACAAGGGTAACCGCTACATAATTTATTATATATATATATATATATATATATATATATCATACAAAGAGGTGGAGCTTTTTGAAGAACTTATGCGTTCTCTACTAATCGGGTTCTTCAGTTGTCCCTTTAAACGTTCTCTGTAGAACCCAAGAGAGAAAGTATCTCCCTCAGAAAGATCACCCTTAAAGAAAGAGTCAAGGCCGTAACAGATACCCACCTCTTCAGTGCTCATTCAGAGGCTCCGCCCCAAAACAAATCGAGGAGTGTTGCTAAGGCAACGACACGAGCAACTGGCCAATCACTTTGGCGTTTATGAATTTTTGTTGCTGTGCATGAAAACAAACTGGCGCTTTTCAGATTGGCTGGAATAGTGTTGTATAACTTGCTCGACTGTTTCTATCTTATTTTCAGAGCCAGAGCTGTTTACGATTTTTTTTTTTCAGCTCACATAGAAAGGACAGTTTGCATATTTTATAAACTGTACACTTGAATCGAAATGACTGCACCTTGAATTGTACACCGAGCACTGAGTCTTTGCTTGGTTTAAACCCCTGAACCTATTCGGAGTTTCACGGTTATTTGTCGGGGTTCGGTAGACTCTGACTCAGTTCCTGAAGACTTCTTTGAAAGTATTTTTATTCTCCTAAATATAAAATTATGTTGAAAAAGGTGCACTGATTTCTCTGAAATGCTTCCCGTATTTCACTTCCAGTTTTTTATTTATGTTGCATATTCAGTGCTATTTCAATAAATTAACGTTCAGGACACTTGTTCGTTACCAGGGTGTTGAAATGAGCTCTGCACACAGCTTTACTCTCCCAGTGGATCAGAACCATAGAGAGGAGGAACTCAAAGGCGTGCAACACAGAGATCACTTTGAGTATCTGTCCATTCAGGGATGTCTGTATGAAGGGAAGCAGACACACAAATGATTTAAATCCTTGGTTGGAAGGCTTGAGTGTGACGATGAAGGATACAGAACATTAATGATCATGTGACAGAAATACTACTTAAATATGAGCTGTAAAAAATGCACAAGGAAATAAAAGGAGCAATAACATGTTTCTATTATTATTATTATTATTATTATTATTAATAGTAGTAGTAGTAGTAGTAGTAGTAGTAGTAGTAATTACCTTATAAGAATTTGAAGTTGAATAAAAGCTCAGACAGAGGTAAATACCAGCAACTGCTAAGCTCAGGCCCAGGATGTTTAAGGTAAATGATACCTTCATCTGTTTACAAATACATATACATCATTTACCAAATCACACACACACACACACACACACACACACACACACACACACACACACACACACACAGGTTAGTGATCAGGAAAAATTTATCACTGAATCATTAGAAAATAAAGAGTGGCGTGTGTGGACGTACCATGGGCATAAGTGGTGTGTGTCCGGTGATGATGGTCAAAGTACCGCACACTACATACTGAAAAAAGGTGTTTGTGGGGAAACAACATAGAGGTATTAAATTAGATTATTAGATTCTGCATTCAATCCATTCAAAGTAAACACACACACACACACACACACACACACACACACACACACACACACACACACACACACACAGACACAAAGAGTGGACGGCCACAATGCAGTGCCCAGAGAGCACTTAGCGGTGACGGACCTTGCTCAAGGGTACTTCAGTCGTGAAGGTGGAGGAGAAGGGAAAGTGGTGTAATTTCTCCAGCCATTTTGGGAATTGAACCAGTGACCTTAAGGTCCAAACATGCCTCTCTAACCGTTAGTCCATGGCTTCCCCTGGAATTACTATATAATCTAATATTAAATAATTTATCAAAAAATTTAAATACTGTACGTATATCTGAGTTTAAAAGTTCTTTGAAGGAGAGTTTGATTCAGAGGAATTAAACATGCAGAGATGACATCACCGTTACTGTCACTCACCAGGATGCTGGGAAGGATGAGTATCATGTAGATTTCTTGACTATGCGCTTTTACATTCCAGTTGAGGAAGATTGCCCCCAAACACAGGATAAACACTGCAGTGATGATCTGCGCCGCCTTCAACACAACAAAATAAACAACTGTAACAGTGTTTATGACTCCAGATAATTAGAATCTTTTATAAACATCAGTTAAGATATAGATGGAGGTATAAATATATACAGATAAAATAAATACTATCAAAAGAGTGTACTGTACAGCACTGTATATATAACAATCATGATTCGTTCATTTGCAAAACTGTTTAATCCTGTTACAGGCACAGGGTAGCTGGAGTCTATCTCTGCCGACTCTGGGGGAAAGCAGGATACAGCTTGAACAGCTCACTGGGCCATCACAGCACCAACCACAATTATTATATATAATAAACTACAGTATGTACTTTTCCCAGAAAAAAGGTGAGATTCAGTGATATCCACCTCGCCTGAGGTGAATAATAATTTTAGCATATAGAGTACTGCCTATATAAAAATGTACAAAAAGAAAATGAAAACAAGATTTTTTTTTTTTCATTTATTTTGTACATTTAAAGCATGACACTGATTATTGTCCGTTACGGAACATTTAAAAAATGCTGTAAAATTGTTGGTTTTTTTTAGAAAATGTAATTATTTTTATCTTAAATAAAAGTGATGACATTGTCTCACTTGCTTTATATTTTTATTGATGTTTTGTTGAATTTCAGAATCAGTGATCACCAGAAACCCATAGCTTTTTTCTGCCGTTTCTGATTCAGGGGATATAACGAGTTTGTGAGGTGGATAATATCCATGACCTCGGCCGAATGATTGTGTTGTTGCCGTGTAGTCAGTATAAACTAAACGGATTATACAGGATACTGAACTTCATCTGATTTTATAAAACATGCATATAGAGATAGTAATAAACTCTACAGTGTCTTTTACAAACAACATTTGATGAGAAAGAGGGCGGAGTCAATATAATTAATTTATTTAGCATGCGCAATGTTTTATGTCATTGTACGTATAAAAATTCAAATGAATACACCCCAGCAGGATGTCATAAATTTGCGATAATATGCAAAGCTTTCTTGAAATTCGGGAAACAATCTGAAAGTTTGCTTCATACCCCGAGTGCTTTGGGGCGGCCCCGCTGAAACACTTTGTAGGTGTCCTTGAACCTGCAGGTGAATGCATTGGGCATGAGTTGGCCTTCCTGTCCATTCTTGATGCTGCCGAGAGGGATGGTGATGACCATGCAGTCATCGGGTCTGAAAGTGTACCTCATGGTTCTGGAGGACAGTCAGAAGATGGATTTATCTCAGATACAGTCACAAGAACCCTGACACTTATCCACACACCACAGAGGCTAGACTTTAGAAATGGGACGGGACGGATTTTTCAGCTGGTGTTAACATCCGTCGGATGGACACCACGGGGCCAGCAGCAATCCCACACAATATTCTTTCATTGTTCTGCTTATGTATTTGATTACAGCACGTATTCACCGAAGGATTGTTTCAGGAAATTTAAGCAACGTCACGACTTTGATTTCAGTCCAGATGTTTCCCTTGTGTTGAAGAAAGGACAGTTGAACCACCGCAGAAGGTCTTCTGAAACATCCCAAACATTTTCATTTGTGTGAAGAGCAGGACTCTGGGATGCCAATACATATGTGAAAATTCTCACACTCCCCAAACTAGTTGTTCAGTGTTTGAGCTCGAGATGTACATACATCCCATCACGAGATTATAACCTCTGCTCATTCGCTACATTCAGCTTGTGATTTTATTCTTACATTAATGTTGCTGGGCCTCTACCTGGCCAACTGACTCAACTCCAGATCATGACCCTGATACCCGGAGACTTGAACAGTGGCTGCTATGCATTATGGGTACATTACTTCATGTGCCTGAATTCTTACTCTGACTGGCCCATTGCTCTGGAACAGGATCAATCTGGACTCATCAGATCACATGATCCTTTCTCTTTCACTGTTTTATATATATATATATATATATATGTATATATATATATATATATATATATATACACAAAAATAAAAGGACAGGACAAAGACTTTCTATTGAAACTCCATTTATCACTACAGATCTGTTTCGAGGGGTGGTGAAACCATCCTCTCTCTTCAGGTGATTATAGAAGAATCTATAATCACCTGAAGAGAGAGGATGGTTTCACCACCCCTCGAAACAGATCTGTAGTGATAAATGGAGTTTCAATAGAAAGTCTTTGTCCTGTCCTTTTATTTTTGTTTATTTGCTCTACCAAAAAGTATTGAGCACTCTCCTACGGAAGGATCTACTCAGAAAATCCTCTATATATATATATATATATATATATATATATATATATATATATATATATATATATATATATATATATACACACTGTATATAAATAATTTTTCTATATTTGTAAATATTTCCAGTTCCAAAATAATTCTCTTATGAATCAAACTGTGCCTTTTCCCCCTTTTTATAATTAATGATAAATAATTGTTTAGCTGTCAAAAGACCTTCAGAAGTGAAGTCATCCGGTGTGCACGTAAAGTCTGTTGTTCAAAATAAAATCTGAAATCTAGCCATGCTGATATTTCTGATATATTGTTGTATATGAAGGAGTTCAACAAGTAAAATCGCATCCCACACGGAGGTCTCTACAGAAAACCTCCAGAAAGCCTCCACACAGTGGTGATGCATGTGTGATCAAGTCTGCTTCGAATAATGTTTCATAAATAATACAGCTTCTTCTTTCGGCTGTTCCCTTTCTCAGGGGTCGCCACAGCGAATCATCTGCCTCCATCTTCATGGAAGTTATATTAATGATCGGCACGCTTGATTTGGTTCATAGGTTTTTAGGTCGATGCCCTTCCTGACACAACCCTTTCGCGAGGTACAGAAACACGCTGACAACTTTGCAGCTCCTCTTTACCAAAGTCAGCAATGGTTCTCTTATATGAACCTCTCACCATAGACAGTGAGAGACATGGCTGGCCTTCGATAACCCAGTCAGTGCACTGGGGGGACAGTGACAACCTTAGGATCAGCCATCCAGCAGCTTTTACCACCAGGTCACCACTGCCCTTAATAAATAGCACAGTACCTGGGTCCTAATTTACACACTGCTATACGGCCAGATGTTTATGGAGGTGATGGTGATGCTTGGAAAGAAAGAAAATAAATAAAAGAAAGAAAAGAAAGAAAGAAAAGGAACAGAGTGTGAATTGCGTCATTGGGCCGAAATCCTGCAAAAGCGAGAAGCTGAAATTCAACAGGAATATGTTTACTTTAATATATTTCAACACATTAAAAGTATTAAATATTATCATTAACATAATTAAATATAAACAACTGTCATAAAACTGAAACATAAATACAAGAACCTTGCAAAAACAAATAGACAAATAAATATATAAACAATAATAAAAACCTATATATATATATATATATATATATATATATATATATATATATATATAAATAAATAAATAAAAGTAGATACAGACCTGATTCCATATCCATAATATATATATATATATCCATAATATATATATATATATATATATATATATATATATATATATATATTTTAATGTTTTAAGAGATTAAAACAATTTTTGCATATAAAAGTGTGCACACTATCATTTTACATGTAAATAAGTGTTTTAAATATAAACCATTTTCTGAAATATTAAATTTCATGTAATATGAATTGAACAATATATATATATATATATATATATATATATATATATATATATATATATATATATATATGTGTGTGAGATGTATTTAAAAAAAGGGACTAAAATAAATTTATACATAATATATAGTGAATGTATAACTTAAATTAGCAACTATAAGAAATATATATAACCATACACTGTATACTACAGTATACACTGTATGTATATCTGGAATATATCTAATAAATAATCATATAATCATATTTTAAAAATAATGTAAGTACCAAACAAAAATATTATAATATAATAATAATAATCTTAAGTCTAAATAAAAGTATATATCTATTAATAGTAAATTAAAGGTAGAATGATATGGATAAAGTAAATAAAAGTACTCGAGTTTAAACGGAGAATAAAATCAATGTGACGGTAATTCGGAGCTGAAACTCACAGCTGTTGTCCAGTGTCCGGTCCGAGAAGCAGTGAGCTGAGCTCGAGCGCTGCGTGTGTTCGCGGTTTCCTCACGCGCTCATTTCCTCCTCGAGCAGAGCGCAGCTGCTGCACTGACGACTGGAACCATCATCTCATCCACATTCCTCTGAACACGCGCACGGAACACGCGCCGCACGCCGTGACACTCCGCTCACTTTACACCATTCCTTTTCTTTCTTTGTTTGTTTGTTGCTGTTGGTCTCAGGAAGTTTCCTGACACGGTGAGTCTGTGATCACAAGCTTTAAGGGAAACTCTGATTGGTAAGCTTGTGATTGTAATTTCTTATTAATTGGTAGTTTGTTTATTTAGTAATTATTAAGCTTGTGATTGCAATTTCTGGATGGTTGGTAGTTTGTTTATTTAGTAATGTTAAAGTTGTGATTGTAATTTGCTGTTAATTAGTAGTTTGTTTATTTAGTAATTATTAAGATTTTGATGGTAGTTTGTTTATTTAGTAATGTTAAAGTTGTGATTGTAATTTGCTGTTAATTAGTAGTTTGTTTATTTAGTAATTATTAAGATTTTGATTGTAATTTGTTGATGATTGGTAGTTTGTTTATTTAGTAATGTTAAAGTTGTGATTGTAATTTGCTGTTAATTAGTAGTTTGTTTATTTAGTAATTATTAAGATTTTGATGGTAGTTTGTTTATTTAGTAATGTTAAAGTTGTGATTGTAATTTGCTGTTAATTAGTAGTTTGTTTATTTAGGAATTATTAAGATTTTGATTGTAATTTGTTGATGATTGGTAGTTTGTTTATTTAGTAATGTTAAAGTTGTGATTGTAATTTGCTGTTAATTAGTAGTTTGTTTATTTAGTAATGTTAAAGTTGTGATTGTAATTTGCTGTTAATTAGTAGTTTGTTTATTTAGTAATTATTAAGATTTTGATGGTAGTTTGTTTATTTAGTAATGTTAAAGTTGTGATTGTAATTTGCTGTTAATTAGTAGTTTGTTTATTTAGGAATTATTAAGATTTTGATGGTAGTTTGTTTATTTAGTAATGTTAAAGTTGTGATTGTAATTTGCTGTTAATTTGTAGTTTGTTTATTTAGTTATTAAGATTTTGATTGTATTTTGTTGATGATTGGTAGTTTGTTTATTTAGTAATGTTAAAGTTGTGATTGTAATTTGCTGTTAATTAGTAGTTTGTTTATTTAGTAATTATTAAGATTTTGATTGTAATTTGTTGATGATTGGTAGTTTGTTTATTGAGTAATGTTAAAGTTGTGATTGTAATTTGCTGTTAATTGGTAGTTTTTTATTTAGTAATGATTAAGCTTGTGATTGTAATTTGTTGATGATTGGTAGTTTGTTTATTTAGTAATGTTTTTAGTAGTAATGATTTTAATTTGACGCTAATTGGCAGTTTGTTTATTTAGTAATTATTAAGATTTTGATTGTAATTTGTTAATAATTGGTAGTTTGTTTATTTATTAATTTGGAAGCAGACAGCGGAACTTAACTCTGAGAACAAAACGAACCCACAGGCAGAGTGAATGATTTTGTTTCAGATTGCTGTTGAATTATAGACTGATGGAGAAAGCGGCGAGGGGCAGACGGATGGGAGGAGGAATCTGTACACAGTGCTGGGTGTTTATATTTATTCGGAGACTGTGTAAATAAGGCTTTGAGCAGGTGGGGAGATGCAGTGGAACCTGGGGATCAAATCACAAAACGAAGGATACGGTCAGAGTCGAGTGGCTGAGGCTGGAATGAGGCCCAAGGTCTAACCTGAACCATCAGGAAGAACCGAAAGACAGACAGGCCGCAGAAGCCCAGTGAGCGGTGTGGGATTTAGGCTCTGAGCTGATGTGGCTGATGGCATGATGAAGGGATCGGGTGGATAATCAGGTGGATAATCGGGTGGATAGTCGGGTGGTGAGAATGGATCAGTGAGCCATAGGCAGGACGGCAGGAGACAGAGCACGGGTGTAGTGATCGAGGGAGGAGTCGGTCATGAACATTACCTGCGAGTAATTTGTAGCTGTGACCTGCACATGCGGCATGGTGATGCATCACAGTAAGAATGTCCCTGGTTTGGGTCCTGGACGGAGGTGTTTCTGTGTGGACTTTGCATGTTATGTGTGTCCTCCCGGTACTCCGGCTGGTACTAACTGACTGTCCCAAATTGACCCTGGCTGAGTGCGAACTGTGGCATATGAGGAATGAGACTGGTGTGTGTGTGTGTGTGTGTGTGTGTGTGTGTGTGTGTGAGAGAGAGAGAGAGAGAGAGAGAGAGAGAGAGGCAGGGTGTGTGAGGATGACCAGACGTGGTTTGTTTGTGAATCTGATGGTAAATATGTAAATGTTTTTAGTAATAAACAGGGACTTGTCTGTGTTTGGCTCTTGTGCAGCGCACCCCTGCCATGGCGTCTGTGAACTTTGCCCTGGATGTGATTGAGGATGACCCAGGGAGACATGGACGTCAGGAGGACGACGGCCCGCTGGTTAAATATTACCGCGTTTCTGGGCTCATCCCTGCCCCTGAAGATCCTCTGCACAAACTGATGAAGAGAGAACCGGCTGTGTGGGCCGTAAGATCACTCACTGCAACCAACACACAATCAGGAGG
The DNA here is from genome assembly GCA_024760905.1 of Plotosus lineatus. NCBI lineage: Eukaryota > Metazoa > Chordata > Actinopteri > Siluriformes > Plotosidae > Plotosus > Plotosus lineatus. The sequence goes on from CM045739.1 coordinate 2,602,237, forward strand.
ATTAAAGAAAAAAAATAAATGTGTATATATATATATATATATATATAGCTTGTTCTGTGTTTGTCCAGGCCGTGCAGGTCAGCAGCGGGATCCTGAGTGTCGCGCTTGGAGTGATGTTTGCCGTTTCCTTCAACATTGGAAACATGTTCCTCACCCTGTTCAGAGTCCCGATCATCAGCGGCATACTGGTAAGAATTAAAACAGCGATTTATACAGGGCAGGCAAAAAACAAATAAACAACAACAACAAAAAAAAAATCATATGTAGTGCGTTTCCCCAGGGTGTGTTCTGTTGGATTCTCAGTGACACGCAGGGCACTGGGTTGGATTACCGGATTACCGGATCATTGGATTACTGGATTACTGGATTATTGGATAAGGCGATGGGGTATTAATCCGGAGGTCAGCAGTTCAATCCCTACTGTCACCATGATTGGGCCCTTGAGCAAGGCCCTTAACCACTTAATTGCTCTAAGTTGTTTAAAAGTGATAACTGTAAATCTGCCCAGTGCTGTAAATGCTTCACTTTTGCTCCCTCATTTAGCCCCATTCGGCCCTTCATAACCCAGGTAGTGGCACTGAGGGGACAGCACTGACGACCCACAGAGAGAGTGGGGATTGAACCCACAACCTTAGGATCCGTGGTCCACCACTTACCTCTGGCCCACCACTGCCCCAAAAACAACAACAACAATAACAACAACAACAACAACAACAACAACAATCATAACACTACTACTACTACTAATAATAATAATAACAACAATAATAGTAATACAATACCACTAATAATAATTATAATAATCATAGTAATAATAACAATATTAACAATAATAAGACTAATTCTAATAATAACTATAATAATAACAATAACAATACAGTACTACCATTAATAATAATAATACTAGTAATAACAATAACAACAACAATAAGAGTAATAATAGTAATAATAATTATAATAATAGCAATTGTAATATTACGATGACTAGTAATAATAATAATAACAACAAAAATAATAACAATATTACTACTACTAATAATAATAAAAATAACAACAATAGTAATAATAACAATAATGATGATGATGATGATGATGATGATGATAATAATAATAATAATAATAATAATATAGGCTCAGCCCATCATTCAGGATGTATTATTCTGTTTGCAGTTCAGTATTTCAGTGTGATGTTTAATGTCAGAATTCTTTGTGGTGTAAATCTTGTTTTTTTTTTTTTTTTATGTTTTAGTTCCTGGTTGCTGGATTTTTCTCGGCGCTTCTCTACAGGAACCCTGCGCTCCTACAGGTTCATTACACACGAATAGCTCAGTGTTCCATCTCAGGGATTATTCAGTGATATATCCACTGATCCTGGGGTGAATAATTGTTGTATATACTACACAGGAACCAGTGATTTCAGATGCTACATTACAGCGTCTTCTGAAACTCGTGCATGAAGGTTATATGGGGAAGGGTTTTTTTTTTATTTTTTGGGACATTATTTTGATGAATTGAATGGATATCAGAGTCTTTGGACTGTGAAAAGAAACCTAGGTACCCAGAAGAAACCCACGCAATCAAAAGGAGACCATGGAAACCCCACACAGAAACACTTGGTTCTCCAAGCTGGGTACCGTAATCCAGAACCTTCTTGCCCTGAGACCACTACGCCACCAGAGGGTAATAGGATATAAATAATTATTCAGTCAAGGGGTTCCCTGCTGAGGCCAAAGACAGAGATAACACCGTCTGCGATCTGAATAATTCTCCATCATATGGAGTTCTCAAAGTAGACAGATGTGCTGAACATGCAACAATCATTCACTCAATGCAATACCAAGTATTATTTAATGGCATTCCACCAATCAGAAACAAGAAAATAAATAATAACACCTATTATTCAAAGATGACGAACCAATCAGATTGCGCCATTCCTGTGGAGTATATACACTAAAGGCATTACCATGTCTTACCTTATATATATATATATATATATATATATATATATATATATATATATATATATATATGCATCATGTTGGTTTTGTGTACAGATGTGTTTCCAATCCAATATCATCTGTCTGGGTGCCGCTGCGGTTGGAGCGGTGTTGCTGTGTGTGGATTTAGGAAAAGACTCTCAAACGCCGGAACATCAGGTCCTCAGAAATATACAGAATAGTTTCTAAACATTTTATTTATATTTATTGCTTTGGGGTTAAAGGGTTCTTTAGGCGCGATATTGAATGTTGTTATGTTATATTTCAGATAGTAAAGGAAGTAATCATCAATCATACATCTAACCGAGCCCGCGCGCGCCTGCGTGTGTGTGTGTGTGTGTTTTATTCAGGTGGAAATCCTGGTTTTGTGTGTGACGCTGCTGGACATGCTGGTCTCCTTCGTCCTCATACTTTTGATTCGCGCTGAGAAACGACGGCAAGAAAAGAAATGACTCCACCATCGACTCGAACTCGGAAAATGAAATTCCACTGCAAGTACCTGATCAGAGTGGAGTCATTTAACACATGCTTTCATTTTTCTTTGTGAGGATGAGCTTTACGCCCAGTATCACAAAAAACATGTCAGGCAGTTTCCTATCAACACGTTCCAGGGCAAACAGCTTCAGAGCGTCGAACGCAAACCAATCAGCTCACGACTCTTTTAGATGACAATCGATTTGATCTCTCACTCACTCACACACACACACACATTTTATATATATATATATATATATATATATATATATATATATATATATCTATTCATATATAATTTAAATGAAACTTTTTGGGGGGAAAAGGAGTCATTTGTCATGAGAAAGAATCAACTGTTGTTGCTGAATGATTGATTGACTCACTGCTCGAACCGGACACTGTGCTTTGAATAAAATCTCTGCGTGTTGTGCTGTTGTAATAAAATAATCAGTGATGGTATAATTTGATTAAACTTTGTACATCCTGGAGTTGATTCATTTCCTTTTACAGCACAGCTCTGAGTGTTTTCTTCCTTCACAGTAGGTTTTGTAGCAGGTAGTGGTAGTTGTAGTGGTAGTTGTAATGGTAGTGGTAGTTGTAGTTGTAGTGGTAGTTGTAATGGTAGTGGTAGTTGTAGTTCTAGTGGTAGTTGTAATGGTAGTGGTAGTTGTAGTTCTAGTGGTAGTTGTAATGGTAGTGGTAGTTGTAGTTGTAGTGGTAGTGGTAGTTGTAATGGTAGTGGTAGTTGTAATGGTAGTCAAAGTTGTAGTTGTAGTGGTAGTTGTAGTTACAGTGGTAGTTGTAGTGGTAGTTGTAGTTGTAGTGGTAGTTGTAGTTGTAGTTGTAGTGGTAGTTACAGTGGTAGTTGTAGTGGTAGTTGTAGTGGTAGTTACAGTGGTAGTTGTAATGGTAGTTGTAGTTGTAGTGGTAGTGGTAGTAGTAGTGGTAGTTGTAGTGGTAGTGGTAGTTGTAGTGGTAGTTGTAGTGGTAGTGGTAGTTGAGTCCATGCAGTCGGATGTTCATTGTTGTTCTCAGTCACTGCAGTGGTCTCAGCACATCATGCAGGGGCACTAAGAGCGAGGCTGGAGTGCGTGAGAAAAAGTTTTAACACCCTGAGGTGTGAACACATGGTTCTGCTTTTGAATTTAAGAGGAACTAGGGTGTTGACACACCGAACCAGTTATTAAAATTAAATAATGGCTTTTACTACAGATTTCACTGAGGAGGAAATATTCACTTTTCAGGCATTTTGGCAAATTCACAGAAATGAGCAAGAACAGAGAATGAACAGAACCCCATCTACATTCATCCCTATATCACAATTTCCACTCTACATCACCACAATCATTAATAATTCATTAATCACAATCATAATCATAATAATAACAATAATAATAAGAGCAGGGGTGAGCCAGTGGTAAGGTGCAGGATTACTGATCCTAAGGTCAGGGGTTCAAGCCCCACAATCATCGGGTCATGACTGCTGTCCCCCCAGTGCACTAACTGGGTTATCAGAGGCCAGCCGTGTCTCTCACTGTCTGTGCTGTGAGGTTCATGTAAAAAAAAAAAAAAAACATTGCTGAGTTTCAACAAGAGGAGCTGCACAGGCATCAGCGTGTTTCTGCCCTGCGATGGCCCGGAGAGCTGTTCAGGGTGTAATCTGCCCTCGCCCATAGTCGGCCAAGATGGACACCATCCTCCCTGCGACCCTAATTAGTGAATCGTATCAGAAATGAATGAATGAATAAATAATAATAATAATGATCATCATAATTTATTTTTTGAAAACAGACCTTTAATATCTCTGAAGCGGTTATTAAACAGTTTGGGGAATTCCTAGAATGTTTTCTTAAAGGTTAAAAATCTCAGAAGTCTATCACAACCATGCCATCCTGTTCTGTTTCCTTCTTATTTTGAGTTCTTGATAAAGTTTAATTTGAAATATATTGTAGTGCCCTTTAAAGAATGATAGTAGAATTGAATCTACTAATAAATGAATGTGAATGTTAATGTGAGAATCGTGAGGACTCTGCGCTGCTCTATCTAACCGCTCGTGTACGACCGAAATACCTCAACTTCTCCTTTTCTGAGTTCTTTCTGGAACGAGGTTCTCTCGCTCTGTGCTTGCAGCCTGTGGTTCCTCTACTGGTCAAGCGGAATTGCAGAAGTGCAACGCGTTAGGTGCAACATCTAGTGGAACGAATATAAGAAATAAAGATAGAAATGCACTTGACTTTGTTCTGACTCGGTTTCGAGGAATATAAAACACTCAGACTGCTGCTCAATCATTTTATTAACAGACGCTTCGAGAAGGAAGGACGCCACAGAGACACATTTCTGTACAAAATACACTCAACATCAAAACAACAACAACAAAAACAACAACAATAACAACAACAAGCCTGAAATTGTGCTTTTTTTAAGAAAAGGTTAGTTGATAGATGCGCTGGGTGTCGAGTCCATAGAGTTCCAGCAGTGTGACAGGTTTAAGTACTGTATAAAAATTTATAAAAATATTAACAGCGTGAATTCATGTGTGTATATATATATATATATATATATATATATATATATATATATATATATACAGCAGGGTTCAGGGTTTAAATGCTGCTTACATCTCATGTGTGGATGGCACCGCCACGTGGAAGTGATGTCACAACTTTGGAAGAAAAAAAAAGAAGAAGCTTGTTAACCATGGAACCCTTCAAATGTTTTACTGTGTACAACTCTGCTCAGTTCTGTTCAGTTCTGCTCAGTTCTGTTCAGTTCTGCTCAGTTCTGTTCCAATTCTAATAAATTCCACACAATGCATTGCTAATGGTACAGTTACAGTAGGCCCTTGACATTCACGGGGGTTCGGTTCCGGGCCTTCCCGCGAATCGAAATAATCTGTGAGTTCTGTACGCGGAAGTGAAACCCCATGTATCATATTACAGGCACGAATGAGCAGCTGGCAGTAAAATACTATGTATCTATTACATGCGCTAAAATATGCTTCTTAAACACATTCTACAGACAGTCTTACTCATTAATACAGTATTAATATAGTAATGATTCAGAAAAACTTTTCAATTTTGTACTGTGATATTTAATAATAAAAAATATAAACATTATCCAGCATATACTGTTGCAAAGCACTCGTTTTAAAGTCTTTTTCAATTCTTATTCCAGTACAGTACCTCAGTTAATTCTGAGAATGTTTGTGCGTGAGATTTTATGTTCTGTAGCATGTTTAACAAATGATACCAAAAGGATCAACTTTATTACGCTCCATGTCCTTTTACATTGAACTTGGAGTGACGTCTTGAAGTGACGTGTCCAAGATGGCGCTGCCTAGAGGGCTACGTTGCGGAGTTCTCAGAGTCAAATTGTTTTTTTTTTCCCTTTAAATTTGTTTTATTTGTTTGTTCATGTTTTGCACTATGCTCGTCTATGATCGGTCGAACCTACTACAGCTATGAGCAGCTTCAGCTTCGGGCTACTAAGCACGTAACAACTCCTATTGTGAGCTGCTATGCTATGCTATGCTATCATTAAGCCCAGGCGGAGTTCTCAGATTCTCCGGCGCTTGGTTAGCACTTCCGGCCATACTGCTTTAAAATCTTCATTCCCTGTGAAACAAGATGGACGAGCTTCATGCTCAGATTGAAGTGCAGAGGGATCTACAGGACTGCGTTTCTGTGAAACATGGCTCGAGGAGAGTACACCCGATAAGATGAACAAACAAAACAACAAATAAAACAAATTAAAACAAACAATAGCATGCTAGCTCTGCTTAGTTATACACACCTGAAGATACTCCGATCTTATCGATGTAGTAGAGTCAACTGGTCGTAGACTAGCATAGTGCAAAACATGAATAAACAAAACAACAAATAAAACGAACAAAGAAACAATTTGACTCTGAGAACTCCGCGACGTCGCCCTCTGAACAGCGCCATCTTGGAGACGTCACTCCAAGTTCAATGTAAAAGGACATGAAGAGTACTGTAATAAAGTTTATCCTTTTGGTATCGTTTGTTAAACATACTACAGAACATAAAATCTCACGCATAAACATGAACTTAGGTGCTGTACTGGAATAATAATTGAAAAAGATTTTTATACAACAGTACAGAGAAAACTGTCGTTTCTCAGGAGAAAGTCTTATTTCTTCAGAAGAGACATCCAGCGTTTTCTATCGGTTAGCCAGAGAAGACACACAGCGTTTGAGTGGTATCATAGAGCTTAACTGGTAATTAAAACACACACAAAAAAAAAGAGGCTCATTGACAACTTGTGCGCAAATGAGGAAAAAGGGGCGAGACATCAGCTCAACCAATCAGGAGAAAGGAGGTTAGGCATTGGCTGAATTTGAATCACGTGCCGGTTGCTCGGCAGTCAGCGAATACTCAAACCGTGGGTGCAAAACTGCGAATAGTCAAGGGCCTACTGTACACTCTTCTTTTATCTCAGATTTATTTTTTAGTTGGAAAGGATTTATTTGTGATTTTTTTTTTTAAATGACACCATGCTATAATTTTTTATCTGCAATGCAAAAATCAATAATCAGTAATATAAATGAAAAATAAAGTAACTGGGAACATTTCCTGTTTGTTTAAATTGAATAAAAGGTTCCAGAAATGTTCCCTCATACAGGAGGAGTTACAGGTTCTGTAGAACTGTGCATCTTTAACAATATGGACGGAACCGACTTCAACTAGAACCGCTTCTTAACGTACAACTACATCAGTATGCAGTTTTTATAAATTAATAGATTTACTAAACAGATAAAGATTTTGGCTGAATGTTTTATGATGATGACAATAATAATAATAATAATAATAATAATAATAATAATAATAATATCAGACACTGATGTTAGCCAAACACACACTTACTGGATGTCTATATACATAAAAGCCAAAATCATGCAAATGAAGCACAACTCAGCAACTATGACATCATCAGCCCTTTAATGTTAGCACCCTGATACCCCAACACCCTGGCACACACACACACACACACACACACACACACACACACACACACACACGCGCACATGCGCACACACACACACACACACACACACACACACACACACACACACACACGTGCACACGCACACACGCACACCTGTGCGCATGCACACACAAACATGTGCTCATACATACACAAACACACACACACACGCACACGCACACTGTGTGACACACTTCTTTTTTCTTTCGTCTTTTTCCCTTTCTCAGGGGTTGCCACAATTCTATATAAATCACTGCAGTTTTTCAGGTAACAGGTATTATATGTTTAG
>CM045739.1:2615000-2645000 GCA_024760905.1 Plotosus lineatus
CTTACATCTATCATACATGTCCTGCACCACTCTAACATACTTCTCTGCCACTCCAGACTTCCTCATACAATACCACAGTTCTTCTCTCGGCACCCTGTCATATGCTTTCTCCAGATCCACAAAGGCACAATGCAGCTCCTTCTGACCTTCTCTGTACTTCTCTATTAACATCCTCAAAGCAAACACTGCATCTGTGGTGCTCTTTCTGGGCATGAAACCAAACTGTTGTTCACAAATGCTGACCTCTGCCCTTAGTCTTGCTTCCACTATTCTTTCCCATAGCTTCATTGTATGGCTCATCAACTTTATCCCTCTGTAGTTGCCACAACTCTGTACATCGCCCTTGTTCTTAAAAATGGGCACAAGCACACTTCTCCTCCATTCCTCTGGCATCTGCTCACTTTCTAAAACCTTGTTGAATATTCTTGTCAGAAAATCTACTGCTACCTCCCCTAGACACTTCCATACCTCAACTGGTATGCCATCAGGGCCAACTGCCTTTCCATTCTTCATCCTCTTCAATGCCCTCCTCACTTCTCCCTTACTAATCTTTGCTACTTCCTGCTCCTCAACGGTCACCCCTTCTACTCTTTTTTCTCTCTCATTTTCCTCATTCATCAGCTCTTCAAAGTACTCTTTCCATCTTCCCAGCACACTTCTGTCATCAGTCAATACATTTCCCTCTCTGTCCTTTATCACTCTAACTTGCTGCACGTCTTTCCCATCTCTATTTCTCTGCTGTGCTAACCTGTATAGATCATTTTCTCCCTCCTTACTGTTCAACCTATCATACAAGTCATCATACGCCCTCTGTTTGGCCTTTGACACCGCTACCTTTGCCTTACGCTGTGTCTCCCTGTACTCCTGTTTACTCTCTTCGGTCCTCTCAATGTCCCACTTCTTCTTGGCTAACCTTTTCTTTTGTACACACTCCTGCACTTCCTCATTCCACCACCAAGTCTCCTTATCTACTTTCCTTCCAGAGGACACACCAAGTACTCTCCTACCGGTCTCCCTGATCACATTGGCTGTGGTTGTCCAGTCCTCTGGAAGCACTTCCTGACTACCCAAAGCCTGTTTCAACTCCTCCTTGAAGACAACACGACACTCTTCCTTTTTCAGCTTCCACCACTTTGTCTTCTGCTCTGCCTTTGCCTTCTTCACCATCAGTGTCATCCTGCACACCACCATCCTATGCTGTTTGGCAACACTCTCACCCACTACTACTTTGCAGTCACTGACTTCCTTCAAATTACATCGCCTACACAAGATGTAGTCTACCTGTGTGCTCTTACCTCCGCTTTCATAAGTCACCCTATGCTTCTGTTTCTTCTTGAAGAAAGTATTCACCACAGCCATTTCCATCCTTTTTGCAAAATCGATCAACATCTGTCCTTCTGTGTTCCTGTCCTGGATACCAAACCTGCCCATCACTTCCTCGTCCCCTCTGTTGCCTGCACCAACATGTCCATTGAAGTCTGCTCCAATGACCACTCTTTCACCTCTGGGGTACTCTGCATCACTTCATCTAACTCACTCCAGAATCTCTCCTTCTCTTCTAGCTTACATCCTGCCTGTGGGGCATAAGCACTAACAACATTGACCATCACGCCTTCAATTTCTAACTTGAGACTCATCACTCTGTCTGACACTCTTTTCACTTCTACAACATTCCTGACAAACCCCTCCTTCAAGATGACTCCTACTCCATTTCTCTTCCCATCCACACCATTATAAAACAGTTTAAACCCTGCTCCTAAGCTTTTAGCCTTTCTACCTTTCCACCTTGTCTCCTGAACACACAGTATGTCCACCTTCCTCCTCTGCATCATGTCAGCCAGCTCCCTAGCTTTTCCTTGCATAGTTCCAACATTCAAAGTCCCTACTCTCAGTCCGAGGCTCACGCATTTCCTCTTCTCTCTCTGCCTACGGACACGCCTCCCGCCTCTCCTTCTTCGACGTCTTCGACCAACAGTAGTCCAATTTCCATCAGCACCCTGTTGGTTGACAGCACTGATGGCGGTCGTTGTTAACCCGGGCCTCGACCGATCCGGTATGAATTCTGTATTGATCATTTGCATTTTTTTTTTTGGCAGAAGTTTTACGCCGGATGCCCTTCCTGTCGCAACCCTCTGCATTTATCCGGGCTTGGGACCGGCATAAGGGGGAGAGACACTGGTTAGTGCCCCCCCCCGCCTCATGGCTGCATTGGTTGTTCCCACACACAAAAGTGTAAAATGTGCAAAATGAGACTTACTGATAGAAGGCTGTGTGGCAGCATCGTGCTCCAGCTCATCCTCTTCAATGCAGTCATAGTGCCAGTGGGCGATGGGCGGGTGTGGGGTGGAGCCAAAAAGTGGCGGGTTGAGGGAGGTCATGACGGAGGAGGATGAATGGCTACTGGAGGAGGAGGAGCTGCTGTTGGAGATAGTGGAATGTGGCCTTTTGAAGGGGCTGGAGTGATCGTAGGAGGAGCTGGTGATGGAAGAACGAGTGCGTGACTCTGTGGAGAGAAACGCAGCACTCTGTTAATTTAATTTGCGTCTCCTTACCTGCGTTATTCTGTCTGTCAGCTGGCATTCAGAACAAACTCAGTCGTAAAAACAAACGATGGGGTAAACATGGCAGTGAATCAAAGCAGAGAAGAGGTGGGGTTCCAACGCAATTAAATGACTGACGATATTACATTAGCAGAGGATTACACACATTCAAAATGTTACTCCCCCACCTCCACACCCACACACAGAGTCAGGTTCAGGCATGAAACATTTCTACTGAAGTGCTTATGAAAGACAGCAAAGAGATCCACAATCCACAGAGAGAAAGAGATGGGTATAAATAAACACTAAACATTCAACTGCAGAGAGCGAGAGAGCGAGAGAGAGAGAGAGAGAGAGAGAGAGAGAGAAAGCGGAGAGTGGAGCAGGAGGACAGGAAGTGGCAGTACCTGTGCCTTTCATGATGTAATCGACAGCTCGGTCACTGATGGCCGCGTCACTTGGTTTGATGTCCATGAACGGCTTGTTACCGATTCCCATGGACACCATTTCCTGCATCCTCAACTCTGTTAAACACAGGATACATGTGACAAGCATATGACAGGGTGCCGAGAGAAGAACTGTGGTATTGTATGAGGAAGTCTGGAGTGACAGAGAAGTATGTTAGAGTGGTGCAGGACATGTATGAGAGATGTAAGACAGTGGTGAGGTGTGCTGTCGGTGTGACACAAGAGTTCAAGGTGGAGGTGGGACTGCATCAAGGGTCAGCTCTCAGCCCCTTCTTGTTTGCTATGGTGATGGACAGGCTAACAGATGAGGTTAGACAAGAAGCTCCATGGACTATGATGTTTGCAGATGACATAGTGATCTGTAGTGAGAGCAGAGACCGAGTGGAGGAAAATCTGGAGAGGTGGAGGTATGCCCTGGAAAGGAGGGCATTGAAGGTTAGTTTTAGTAAGACAGAATACATGTGTGTGAACGACAAGGACCCAAGAGGAACTTTGAGGTGACAGGGGGCAAAGATAAAGAAGGTGGAGGATTTTAAGTACTTCGGCTCAACAATCCAGAGCAATGGAGAGTGTGGAAAAGAGGTGAAGAAGCGCGTGCAGGCAGGTTGGAATGGATGGAGAAAAGTGTCTGGAGTGATGTGTGATAGGAGAGTATCGACAAGAATGAAGGGAAAAGTGTACAAGACGGAGATGAGGCCAGCAATGTTGTATGGTTTAGAGACAGTGGCCCTGGGGAAAAGACAGGAGTCAGAGTTGGAGGTAGCAGAGATGAAAATGTTGAGGTTCTCTTTGGGAGTAACGAGGATGGATAGGATCAGAAATGAGTACATCAGAGGGACAGCACACGTTAGATGTTTTGGAGACAAAGTCAGAGAGGCTAGATTGAGATGGTTTGGACATGTACAGAGGAGGGATAGTGAGTATATTGGTCGTAGGATGCTGAGGTTGGAACTACCAGGCAAAAGGCCCAGAGGAAGACCAAAGAGAAGATTTATGGATGCGGTGAAGGCGGACATGAAGGTCGTTGGAGTAAGAGTAGAAGATGCAGAGGATAGGGAGAGATGGAGGCAGATCATTTGCTGTGGCGACCCCTGAAGGGAATAGCCGAAAGGAAAAGAAGAAGACATGTGTGTGTATATGTGCATGTGTTTTTGTGTGTGGGTGGGGTGTGTATGTATGTGTGTGTGTGCGCGCGTTTTGTGTACGTGTGTAGGTGTGTGCATGTTTGTGTGTGTGTGGGGGGGGGTTACACAAAATAGTAGTATAAAACTCAGGTGTCTGAGAGAAAGAGGTTAATGAAATTCTGTCCTTGTCCACCAGAGGGCGGAGTTCTTTCACAGACAGAACAAAACCATTTTCTCTGATAATTACAAATATGAAATCACAAAGCCTTCAAATTTTAAGCCACACCCGTAAATGAGCCATCAGATTTTCCCCTGAGGATGGATGTGATGAAGCTGTGAGTGTTTTTCTACATTTATAAATTGTTTATAAATTACATGATGCTAACAGGTGTGTGCTTCTTGTACTTGTTAGCAGTATTAGCCACAATCACACAAAACATGTGCGGCTAGTCATGTAGCTGACCTCGGTTTCTGAGCGCCTGTCTCCAAAGGATCTTGCCGATGATGGAGGTCCAGGCCACCTTACCCTCGGCTGAGCCGGCCTGCAGGATAAAGGTGTCCTGAGACTTCCTCCGCCGGAACCAGATCTCGAACCGGAGGCCACTGTCTCCAACGTTCTCAGTCATGCCGATCTCTGCGGTCTGTGTGAAACAGGAGTGATGATAACCTGATATAATAACTTAACAGTTTTTCCATGTGTGAGATGTTTTAACTCTTCACCTTAAAAGACTGTTTATAGATGTAGATGTCGTATCCCCCTTCAATCTTTTTGGTTTTGCTAAACAGGATAAGATCCTCGAACAGGAAGACATGCCGGAGGTACTTCTTGCGTCCGCACCACACGATAAACTCATCTTGACACCTCAACTGGCCCTGTTCCTTCAGATTTACCTGAAAAAATATGATGCATCTTTAAGCTGGACTCAAACAGGTACAGTTTATATCAAGAATGCTTACATCACATCCTCTGATGGCGTCCATTGCGAGCAGGTCGTTGCCATGGCGCAGCTGGAACTTGACCATCTCTTCAGCGGTCCTGAGGTCTGTGAGCTCCTGCTCCTGTGATTGACTGCACTCTTTGATCAGGTCCTTCAGTAGCAGGGCGTATTTGCTCATCCTCTGGATGGGTTTCAGAAGATACGATGCCAGGTCCATCTTGTCCTCCAGTTCCACCTGCTTATTCTGAGAAAACACAAACTTTTATAACATAAATAAAACATGACTCAGAACATCTGTCCATCTCAGCATCGATTATCTATAGCCATTCTCTGTCAGAGTCATGGGGAAGCTGGAGCCAATCATAGCCGACTTCAGATGAGAGGGGCCGGGTTACACCCTGAACAGCTCACCAGTCTATTATAGGACTTACACTGACAAAACCAACCATTCACTCTCACATTCACACCTATTTCGAGAAAAACACAGGTCTTTGGACTGTTGGATGAAACCAGAGTATAATCAGGGACCACTCACTTTCCACGGTTAATTGGGACCGAAGCCCCCCCGCGAACGCCAAATTCCGTGAAGTGGGATTGACCACCCCCCCCCGACTGACGTATATGTACATGTATATATGTGTATATAATATCAATAAATACATATTCAATGTTATAAATGCTTATAATAACAAACATTCAAAATAATGCATAAGATGTAAATAAAATATAAACACACATACAGACACACGCTCACATAAAAATGTAAGTAGATTTGATGGGGAGTTTGGGGTTGTTTTTTTGTTTGTGTTTGTTTTTTTTTGCAAAATTGGCCTTGTTTTGGTGGCATTTTCCTTAACTTTCCCCTGATTCTTCCTTATTTTTTAATAAGATGAATGAATATATGATACATATATATCTTCTTCTTCTTCTTCTTCTTCTTTTACTTTTGGCTGCTCCCTTCAGGGGTCGCCACAGCAAATCATCCGCCTCCACCTCACCCTGTCCTCCGCATCTTCTTTTCTGACTCCAACGACCTTCATGTCTTCCTTCACCACATCCATAAATCTCTTCTTTGGTCTTCCTCGAGACCTTCTGCCTGGTATTTCCAACCTCAGCATCCTACTGCCAATATACTCAATATCCCTCCTCTGTACATGTCCAAACCATCTCAATCTAGCCTCTCTGACTTTGTCTCGAAAACATCTTACGTGGGCTGTCCCTCTGATATACTCATTTCTGATCGTATCCATCCTCGTTACTCCCAGAGAGAACCTCAACATTTTCATCTCCGCTACCTCCAGCTCTGCCTCCTGCCTTTTCCTCAGCGCCACTGTTTCTAAGCCATACAACATCGCTGGCCTCACCACCGTCTTGTACACTTTTCCCTTCATTCTTGCTGACACTCTCCTATCACACATCACACCGGACACTTTTCTCCAACCATTCCAGCCTGCCTGCACACGCTTCTTCACCTCTTTTCCACACTCTCCATTGCTCTGGATTGTTGAGCCGAAGTACTTAAAATCCTCCACCTTCGTTATCTCTGCTCCCTGTAACATCACCGTTCCTCCTGGGTCCTTCTAATTTACACACATGTATTCTGATTTTCTGAGGCTAACCTTCATTCCTCTCCTTTCCAGGGCATACCTCCACCTCTCTAAAATTCTTGCACTTGTTCTCTGGCCTCACTACAGATCACAATGTCATCTGCAAACATCATAGTCCATGGAGATTCTTGTCTCACCTCGTCTGTCAACCTGTCCATCACCATAGCAAACAAGAAGGGGCTCAGAGCTGACCCTTGATGCAGTCCCACCTCCACCTTGAATTCGTCGGTCACACCGACAGCACACCTCACCAGTGTCTTACATCTCTCATACATGTCCTGCACCACTCTAACATACTTCTCTGCCACTCCAGACTTCCTCATGCAATACCACAGTTCTTCTCTCGGCACCCTGTCATATGCTTTTTCCAGATCCACAAAGGCACAATGTAGCTCCCTCAGACCTCCTCTGTACTTCTCTATTAACATCCTCAAAGCAAACATTGCATCTGTGGTGCTCTTTCTTGGCATGAAACCGAACTGTTGTTCACAAATGCTGACCTCTGCCCTTAGTCTAGCTTCCACTATTCTTTCCCATAACTTCATCGTATGGCTCATCAACTTTATCCCTCTGTAGTTGCTGCAACTCTGCACGTCTCCCTTGTTCTTAAAAATGGGCACCAGCACACTTCTCCTCCACTCCTCCGGCATCTGCTCACTCTCTAGGACCTTGTTGAATGTTCTTGTCAGAAAATCTACTGCTACCTCTCCTAGACACTTCCATACCTCCACAGGTATATCATCAGGACCAACTGCCTTTCCATTCTTCATCCTCTTCAATGCCCTTCTCACTTCACCCTTACTGATCTTTGCTATGTCCTGCTCCTCAATGGTCACCTCTTCTACTCTTTTTTCTCTCTCATTTTCCTCATTCATCAACTCTTCAAAGTACTCTTTCCATCTTCCCAGCACACTTCTGTCATCAGTCAATACATTTCCCTCTCTGTCCTTTATCAATCTAACTTGCTGCACGTCCTTCCCATCTCTATTTCTCTGCTGTGCCAACCTGTATAGATCATTTTCTCCCTCTTTACTATCCAACCTATCATACAAGTCATCATACGCCCTCTGTTTGGCCTTAGCCACTGCTACTTTCGCCTTACGCTGTGTCTCCCTGTACTCCTGTTTACTCTCTTCGGTCCTCTCAATGTCCCACTTCTTCTTAGCTAATCTCTTCCTTTGTACACACTCCTGCACTTCCTCATTCCACCACCAAGTCTCCTTCTCTACGTTCCTTCCAGAGGACACACCAAGTACTCTCCTACCTGTGTCCCTGATCACATTTGCTGTGGTTGTCCAGTCATTTGGAAGCACTTCCTGGCCACCCAAAGCCTGTTTCAACTCCTCCTTGAAGACAACACGACACTCTTCCTTTTTCAGCTTCCACCACTATGTCTTCTGCTCTGCCTTTGCCTTTTTCACCTTTCTCACCATCAGAGTCATCCTGCATACCACCATCCTATGCTGTTTGGCAACACTCTCAACCACTATGACTTTGCAGTCACTGACTTCCTTCAACTTAAATCGCCTACACAAGATGTAGTCGACCTGTGTGCTCCTACCTCCGCTTTCATAAGTCACCCTATGCTCCTGTTTCTTCTGGAAGAAAGTATTCACCACAGCCATATCCATCCTTTTTGCAAAATCTATCAACATCTGTCCTTCTGCGTTTCTGTCCTGGATACCAAACCTGCCCATCACTTCCTCGTCCCCTCTGTTGCCTGCACCAACATGTCCATTGAAGTCTGCACCAATGACCACTCTTTCACCTCTGGGGGTACTCTGCATCACTTCATCTACGTCACTCCAGAATCTCTCCTTCTCTTCTAGCTCACATCCTGCCTGTGGGGCATAAGCACTAACAACATTGAGCATTACACCTTCAATTTCTAACTTGAGACTCATCACTCTGTCTGACACTCTTTTCACTTTTAGAACATTCCTGACAAACTCCTCCTTCAAGATGACTCCTACTCCATTTCTCTTCCCATCCACACCGTGATAAAATAGCTTAAACCCTGCTCCTAAGCTTTTAGCTTTGCTACCTTTCCACCTGGTCTCCTGAACACACAGTATGTCCACCTTCCTCCTCTGCATCTTGTCAGCGAGCTCTCTACCTTTTCTTTGCATAGTTCCAACATTCAAAGTCCCCACTCTCAGTCCTAGACTCATTTCCTTTTCTCTCTCTGCCTACGGACACGCCTCCCACCTCTCCTTCTTCGATGTCTTCGACCAACAGTAGTCCAATTTCCATCAGCACCCTGTTGATTGACAGCACTGATGGCGGTCGTTGTTAACCCGGGCCTCGACCGATCCGGTATGGGGGTAGTACTTCTGATTTGCATCATAAATGTTTGGCATTGGTTTTACGTCGGATGCCCTTCCTGACACAACCCTCTGCATTTCTCTGGGCTTGGGACCGGCATGAGGGGGAGAGACACTGGTTAGTGCCCCCCCCACCTCATGGCTGCATTTTATATATATATATATATATATATATATATATATATATATATATATATATATATACACACACACACATATATATCTTCTTTTTTTCCTTTCAGCTTTTCCCTTCAGGGGTCACCACAGCGAATCATCTGCCTCCATCTCACCCTATCCTTTGCACCCTTGCATCTTTTCTTATACCAACTACCTTCATGTCCTCCTTCACATCCATGAATCGTCTCTTTGGTCTTCCTCTCGGACTTCTGCTTGGTAGTTCCAACCTCAGCATCCTACTACCAATATACTCACTATCCCCCCTCTGTACATGTCCAAACCATCTCAATCTAGCCTCTCTGACTTTGTCTCCAAAACCTCTTACATGTGCTGTCCCTCTGATGTGCTCATTCCTGATCCTATCCATCCTCGTTACTCCCAAAGAGTACCTTAACATTTTCATCTCTGCTACCTCCAGCTCTGCCTCCTGTCTTTTCCCCAGTGCCACTGTTTCTAAACCATACAACACCGATGGCCTCAACACCGTCTTGTACACTTTTCCTTTCATTCTTGCCCTCCTATCACACATCACTCCGGACACTTTTCTCCAACCATTCCAAACTGCCTGCAGATGCTTCTTCACCTCTTTTCCACACTCTCCACTGCTCTGGATCGTTGACCCTAAGTACTTAAAATCCTCCAACTTCCTTATCTCTGCTCCCTGTAACCTCACCGTTCCTGTTGGGTCCTTGTCATTCACATACATGTATTCTGTCTTACTGAGGCTAACCTTCATTCCCCTCCATTCCAGGGCATACCTCCACCTCTCTAGATTTTCCTGCACTTGTTCCCCCTCTCACTACAGATCACAATGTCATCTGCAATCATCATAGTCCATGGAGATTTTTGTCTAACCTTGTCTGTCAGCCTGTCCAGCACCATAGCAAACAAGAAGGGGCTCAGAGCTGACCCTTAATGCAGTCCGACCTCCACCTTGAACTCTTCTGTCACACCGACAGCACACCTCACCACCGTCTTACATCTACATACATGTCCTGCACTACTCTAACATACTTCTCTGCCACTCCAGACTTCCTCATACAATACCACAGTTCATCTCTCGGCACCCTGTCATATGCTTTCTCCAGATCCACAAAGGCACACTGCAGCTCCTTCTGACCTTCTCTGTACTTCTCTATTAACATCCTCAAGGCAAACACTGCATCTGTAGTGCTCTTTCTTGGCATGAAACTAAACTGGTGTTCACAAATGCTGACCTCTGCCGTTAGTCGAGCTTCCACTATTCTTTCCCATAACTTTATCGTATGGCTCATCAACTTTATCCCTCTGTAGTTGCCACAATTCTGCACGTCTCCCTTGTTCTTAAAAATGGGAACTCGCACACTTCTCCATTCCTCTGGCATCCTCTCACTCTCTAAGACCTTGTTGAATGTTCTTGTCAGGAAATCTACTGCTATCTCTCCTAGACACTTCCAAACCTCCACCGGAATGTCATCAGGGCCAACTACCTTTACTCTCTTCAGTCCTCTCAATGTCCCACTTCTTAGCTAACCTCTTCCTTTGTACACATTCCTGCACTTCCTCATTCCACCACCAAGTCTCCTTTTCTACTCTCCTTCCAGATGACACACCATATATTCTCCTACCGGTCTCCATGATCACATTTGCTGTAGTTGTCCAGTCATCTGGAAGCACTTCCTGGCCACCCAAAGCCTGTTTCAACTCCTCCTTGAAGACAACATGACACTCTTCCTTTTTCAGCTTCCTTCAAATTACATCACCCGCACAAGATGTAGTCTACTTGTGTGCTCCTACCTCCGCTCCTGTCTCTTCTGGAAGAAAGTATTCACCACAGCCATTTCCATCCTTTTTGCAAAATGTACCAACATCTGTCCGTCACTTCCTCGTCCCCTCTGTTTCCTGCACCAACATGTCCATTGAAGTCTGCACCAATGACCACTCTTTCACCTCTGGGAGTATTCTGCATCACTTCATCTAACTCACTCCAGAATCTCTCCTTCTCTTCTAGCTCACATCTTGCCTGTGGGGCATATGCACTAAGAATATTGAACATCACGCCTTCAATTTCTAACTTGACACTCATCACTCTATCTGACACTCTTTTCACTTCTACAACATTCCTTACAAACTCCTCCTTCAAGATGACTCCTACTCCATTTCTCTTCCCATCCACACCATGAAAAAACAGCTTAAACCCTGCTCCTAAGCTTCGAGCCTGCTACCTTTCCACCTGGTCTCCTGAACACACAGTATGTCCACGTTCCTCCTCTGCATCATATCAGCCAGCTCTCTACCTTTTCCTGCCATAGTTCCAACATTCAAAGTCCCTACTTTTAGTCCTAGACTCATGTCTTTCCTCTTCTCTCTCTGCCTACGGACATGCCTCCCACCTCTCCTTCTTTAACGTCTTCGACCAACAGTAGTCCAATTTCCACCAGCACCCTGTTGGTTAACAGCACTGATGGCGGTCGTTGTTAACCCAGGCCTTGACCGAACCGGTATGACATTCTTTGTAGTGATTCGCATCTTTTATTTGGCATTTGTTTTACGCCGGGTGCCCTTCCTGACGCAACCCTCTGCATTTATCGGGGCTTCGGACCGGCGTGACGGTGAGACACTGGTTTGTGCCCCCCCACCACTGCTGCATTATATATATATATATATATATATATATATATATATATATATATATATATATATATATATATATATATATGGCGGCACGGTGGCGTAGTGGTTAGCACGTACACCTCACAGCAAGAAGGCCTGGGTTTGATTCCCGACCTGGGCATTTCTGTGTGGCGCTTGTATGTTCTCCCTGTGCTTGTGTGGGTTTCTTCCGGGTGCTCTGGTTTCCTCCCACAATCAAAACACATGCACAGTAGGTTAACTGGCCGTTCTATATTGCCTGTAGGTTCGCATCGTGCAGAAGGCAATGGCAAATTACTGCACTAATCCTGCCAAGAAAACCTCCATAAAGATGATAACCAGGGCGTATATATATATATATTTTTTTTAAAACCGTGCTGTGCTGAAGCCGCATGAATTGAAGCACGAAGTAGCGAGGGATCCCTCTATACAAACTCCTGCCGGAGCCGTCTCTGAGATCACTTGGGATTAGATCCCAGAATGAGGTGTTTTGTGTACAGTATGTCTGTACCAGGGTAGTGGTGCAATAGGATGCCAATAGGATGCAAGTAAGGCAGCTCCCTCCCTCCATAACCTGCAAGCCACCCTCGGGTAAGGTGCAGAACTCGTTTAGCCCCCCCCCTTGTTAGGGTTACGACTCAGAAGAGGTTTAACCCCCAGACATGTGGCAAAAAGGTCACTCCATCGATGCTGTACCAGCAACTAAATCAACATGGGAGAAGACAGTTACGAGTTCTAAGTCTAAAGCGTATCGGCATAAGCCTGGACGCTACGGGTCATCTCCAATGGTGGGAGGGACCGCTGTGTACCACTAGTCAATGCGCGATGCCAAGATTGTGACCCTCTACAAAAACAAAGGCAAGCGCAGTGACTGCAATAACTACCAGGGGATATTCCTGCTCTGCATTGTTGGAAAAGTATTCGCTAGTGTTGCCCTCAATCGGCTACAAGCTCTCGCGGAGTCTGTGTATCCTGAATCTCAGTGTGGATTTCGATCAAAGCGTTCGACAATAGACATGGTGTTCTCGCTCAGACAGCTACAGAAGAAATGCAAGGAACAGAGACGTCCACTATACCTTGCCTTCATTGATCTCACCAAGGCCTTTGACCTCGTCAGTGGTCCTGGTCCTTTCAAACTCCTGCACAAAATTGGTTGCCCTCCCAAATTCCTTAAACTGATCATTGACTTCCACGACAACATGACAGGCACTGTGCACTTCGATGAATCATCATCCAAACCATTTCCAGTGAAGAGCGGGGTAAAGCAAGGGTGTATACTGGCCCCCACACTCTTCGGAGTGTTCTTCTCCCTCGTCCTAAACTACGCCTTTTGCAACTCCGAAGATGGCATCTTCCTCCACACAAGGAGCGACGGCAGCCTTTTTAACATCAACCGCCTTAAAGCCAAATCAAAAATTCGCAAAGTACGAATAAGGGCTCCTTTCCCGCCAGAGAGGTGACATTCCATGTCCCGAAGGTCAGAGTAAGCAGCCGAGGATCAGTCCGACAGAACCCATGCCTTTGGCTGCCACCCAACTCACACTGCACCCGACCCCTAAAACTCCTCCCACGGGTGGTGGGTCCATGGGAGGGCGGACCCATGTCTCCTTTTCGGGCTGGGCCCGGCCAGGCTCCATGGGCATAAGCCCGACCACCAGGCGCTCGCCTTCGAGCCCCTCCCCTGGGCCTGGCTCCAGGAGGGAACCCCGGTGACCCGCGTCCGAGCAAGGGAGACTGATTCCTGTGTTGTTTTCTCATGTCTTAGGGGTCTGTTTTGAATTGCACTTTGTCTGGACCTTCACCCCGGACCTGTTTGCCTTGGGTGACCTTACCAGGGGCATTTGCCCCCGACAACATAGCTCCTAGGCCGACAACATAGCTCCTAGGGACCGACTAGATAAAGTCGGGCTCACCTCAACGCATAGCTTGGGCTCTGGAACCATCCATCTCGAAAGAGGCTGGACCTTCTTCTATTCTGGAGTTGCTCATGGGGAGAGGCGGCGAGCCGGTGTGGGTATTCTTGTTGCCCCCCGTCTCGGTGCCCAAATGTTGGGGTTCTCCCCGGTTGACGAAAGGGTAGCTTCCTCCGTCTTCGGTGGGGGGACGGGTCCTGACTGTTATTTGTGCTTATGCACCAAATGACAGTTCAGAGTACCCACCCTTTTGGAGTCTTTGGGGGTGTTGGAGACCACTCCCTCGGGAGACTCGCTCGTTGTCTTGGGAGACTTCAACGCCCATGTGGGCAACGATAGTGTGACCTGGAAGGGTGTGATCGGTAGGTACGGCCTCTCCAGTCTGAATCCGAATGGTGTTTCGTTGTTGGACTTCTGTGCTCGTCATAGTTTGTCTATCACGAACACCATATTCGAACATAAGGGTGTCCATAAGTGCACTTGGCACCAGGACACCCTAGGTCGCAGTTCGATGATTGACTTTGTAGTCGTGTCATCGGACTTGCGACCATATGTTCTGGACACTCGGGTGAAGAGAGGAGCTGAGCTGTCTACCGATCACTACCTGGTGGTGAGTTGGCTTTGGTGGTGTGGGAGGTTGCCTTCCAGACCTGGCAGGCCCAAGCGTATAATCAGGGTCTGCTGGGAACGTTTGGCGGAGCCCCCTGTCCGAGAGGCCTTTAACTCCCACCTCCGGCAGAGCTACAACCACGTTCCGGAGGAGGCGGGGGACATGGAATCTGAATGGGCCATGTTTCGTGCCTCCATTGCTGAGGCGGCAGCCCATAGCTGTGGCCGTAAGGTGCTTGTCGTGGCGGTAATCCCCGAACCCGGTGGTGGACACCTGCGGTGAAGGTGGCCGTCCAGCTGAAGAAGGAGGCCTATCGGGTTTTATTAGCCTGTGGGACTCCTGAGGCAGCAAACGGGTACCGGCAGGCCAAACGTGCTGCAGCCGAGGCTGTCGCAGATGCAAAATCTCGGGCGTGGGAGGAGTTCGGTGAGGGCCTGGAGAGTGATTATCGGTTGGCCACAAAAAGGTTCTGGGCCACCATCCGACGCCTCAGGAGGGGGAAGCAGTTCTTCACAAACACTGTTTACGGTGGAGGTGGGGAGCTGCTTACCTTGACTGGGGATGTTGTTGAGAGGTGGAGGGAATACTTTGAGGACCTTCTCAATCCCACCAACACGCCCTCCGTGGAAGAGGAAGACCCTGGGGGTTTGGGTGAGGGTCCGCCCATCACTGGAGTGGAGGTCACTGAGGTTGTCAAAAAGCTCCCCGGTGGTCGAGCTCCGGGGTTGGACGAGATCCGCCCGGAATATCTCAGGACTCTGGATGTTGTAGGACTGTCTTGGTTGACACGTCTCTGCAACATCGCGTGGTCATCGGGGGCTGTACCTCTGGATTGGCAAACTGGGGTGGTGGTCCCAATTTTTAAGAAGGGGGACCGGAGGGTGTGGTCCAATTATCGGGGAATTACACTCCTCAGCCTACCTGGGAAAGTCTATGCAGGGGTACTAGAGAGGAGGATCCGACCGATAGTCGAACCTCGGATTCAGGAGGACCAATGTGGTTTTCGTCCTGGCCGCAGCACTCTTGACCAACTCTATACGCTCCACAGGATTCTGGAGGGGGCATGGGAGTTTGCCCAATCTGTCCACATGTGCTTTGTGGATTTGGAGAAGGCTTTCGACCGTGTCCCTCGAAGATCTTGTGGGGCGTGCTCGAGAGTACGGGTTCCGGATCCGTTGCTACGAGCTATTCGGTCGCTGTATCACCGAGCCAGAGTTTGGTCCGTATTGGTAACAGCAGCTCGGATTCGTTTCGGTGGGAGTTGGAGTCCGCCAAGGCTGTCCTTTGTCACCGATTCTGTTCATAATTTTATGGACAGAATTTCTAGGCGCAGTCGAGGCGATGAGGGGTTCTGGTTCGTGGCCATCGGATATCGTCTCTGCTTTTTGCGGATGATGTTGTCCTTTGGCTTCATCAAGTCGGGCCCTCCAGCTCTCATTGGAGCGATTCGCAGCTGAGTGCGAAGCAGCCGGGATGAAGATCAGTACCTCCAAGTCCGAGGCCATGGTTCTCAGTCGGACAATGGTGGAATGCACCCTCTGGGTCGAGGATGAGGTCCTGCCCCAAGTGGAGGAGTTTAAGTATCTTGGGGTCTTGTTTACGAGTGAGGGAAGGATGGAGCGAGAGATCGACAGATGGATCGCTGCAGCCTCTGCTGTTAAGCGGTGCCTGTACCGGTCCGTCGTGGTGAAAAAGGAGCTGAGCCGCAAGGCGAAGCTCTCAATTTACCAGTCGATCTACGTTCCAACCCTCACCTATGGTCACGAGCTTTGGGTAATGACCGAAAGAACAAGATCACGGATACAAGCGGCTGAAATGAGCTTTCTTCGCCGGGTGGCGGGGTTCTCCCTTAGAGATAGGGTGAGAAGCTCCGCCATCCGGGAGAGCTTCGAGTAGATCGGCTGGTCCTCCGCATTGAGAGGGGCCAGTTGAGGTGGCTCGGGCATCTGGTTAGAATGCCCCCGGACGCCTCCCTGGTGTGGTGTTTCGGGCATGTCCAACCGGGAAGAGACCCCGGGGTCGACCTAGAACACGCTGGAGGGACTATGTCTCTCGGCTTGTCTGGGACCGCCTCGGTGTCCCCCTGGGAGAGTTGGAGGAAGTGGCTCGGGAGAGGGATGTCTGGACCTCTTTGCTAAGGTTGCTGCCCCCGCGACCCGACCCCGGACTAAGCGGAAGAAGATGAGATGAGATGAGATGAGACGAATAAGGGACCTGCTGTTTGCCGACGATGCTGCCATTGCCACCCACTCTGAAGATTCCCTTCAACGCTTCATCACAAAGTTTTCAAAAGCGTGCTCTGAATTTGGCCTAACAATCAGCCTAAAGAAAACTATCATCATGGGTCAAGACATCAGTGCTATCCCCTCCATCTCTATTGGCGATCACACCCTTGAAGTTGTGGAAACCTTCAAGTACCTTGGCTTAACAATATCTAGCAATATGTCACTGCAACATGAGATGGAGTCCAGACTTGGCAAAGCCACGAGCACCTTGGGTCGCCTCTCCAAAAGGGTATGGAACAACCAAAAACTGACCAGAAACACAAAGATCCGTGTGTATGAAGCTTGCGTTCTCAGCACCTTGCTGTATGGAAGTGAAATGTGGGCATTGCACTCAAAAGAAGAGCAGAGACTGAATGCTTTCCACATGCGCTGCCTCAGAAGACTCCTTGGAATCTCTTGGAAAGATCACATCACAAACGCAGAAGTGCTCAGTCAAGCTGGTCACCCAAGTATGTTTGCATTGCTCACTCAGAGATGTCTATGCTGGCGAGGCCATGTTTGCAGGATGAAAGATGGACGTATACCCAAAGACATCCTGTACGGTGAACTCTCAGAGGGCTCCAGACCTATAGGTCGACCACTCCTCCAATCCAAGGATGTGTGCAAACGTGACCTCAAAGCTTGTAACATCACACCTTCTCACCTCGAACAAGTCACTGCAGATAGAAATCTCTGGAGATCAACTGTGAAATCTGAAATCAACCAGGCAGAGGAGAAGACAGAGTTCTCTCGTCTAGAAAAGAAGACTCGTCGTAGTGAGAATCCTGTGTCGACAACAACTGTGCCATCCACAAACTTCATGTGCCCAAAGTGTTCACGAGCTTGCCTGTCTCGCATTGGACTATATAGCCACAGTAGGCGTTGTAACCCCCAACCTCACTAGATGTAGACTCTATTGTCTCACAAGACATACAGATGCCATCATCATCATCATCATGTCTGTCACCAGGTGTTCTGTATGAGGCCACCCAGATTCATGGTTCTGATTCAGCAGGTGATCAGCGAAGTTCCTGATGAGCCTGCATTCCAAAACACACTGAGCCGTAATCATTATCGGTTCTGATCCGACATCCAGAGCACTGCAGATTTTTCTACAGACGTCCTTGTTTCGCGTGTTTTACCTTCTCTCAATTTCTCTGATAAAAAGCTGAACTTTCCTATAATGATCTATAATAAATGGGGGAAATGTGTCAAACAAAAAACAGACGCAGGGTTTTGTAAACCTCCACCTGTCCCCCTTGAGCTTTATTTACTGGTCTGTCGATGTTTTTAGATCAAAATAGAACAATTATACAATTTCAACAAACTGTAAACATGAATTTCTTCGCTTAATCCTACTGATGTCACAGGGAGGCTGAAGCCTATCTCTGCCGTCTTGGCGAAAGGCAGAATACACCCCATCGCAGGGTTGACACACACACAATCATTCCCACTGACATCTCAGGCCAATTTGGAACAGCCAGTGAGCGTAATGTGCATGGTTTCAACTTTTGGAGGAAACTGTAGTACGCAGAGGGAACCCACACAAACACAGAGAGAGAGAGAGAGAGAGAGAGAGAGAGAGAATTCAAACTCCACATAAAAAACGCCCTTCCCAAGACGGGAACTCAAATCCAGGACCTTCTTGCTACGAGGCAAATGTGTCAACCACTTTGCCAAGGCTTTGGTCGTCAACAAAAAAAATCTGACATTCCATGACAAATGATATTTAGAAAATTCCTAAATGAGTCAGAACCCTGATGAGTCCATACAGCGGGTTATAACAAACATCGTGTGCTTCAGTAAAAATAGACTGGAGAAAAACTCTCCCTCTCTGACAGGCAAGCAAGCACACACACACACACACACACACCCCCAACACGTATGCACACACATACACACACACACACACACACACACACACACACACACCCCCAACACGTATGCACACACATACACACACACACACACACACACACACCCACACACACACAGGCACCCCCACACACACACCACACAAGCACCAGAGCACACACACACACACACACACACACACACCCCAAACACACCCCCAACACGCACCATAGCACGCCCACACACACACACACACACACACACACACACACACACAACACGCACACACACACACACACACACACACACACACACCACACACACAGACACCCCCCGACACACACACACACACCACAAACACACAGACACCACACACACACACACACACACCTGAAATACACCTGTTTGAGGTGTCATGTAAACAATTATACCCCCATTTCACTGGAGCGCGGCAGACTTGCGGAAGTAAAACCGTAGTCATCCTCCAACATTCCTCAGTCATTCCTTCATCTTCTGTGTCCTTCCGTACAATTCCGAAGGTATTCCTTCTCTTCCGTCAGGCCAAAATCTTCCGCGAACGTGCTTTTGAACATGTTTAAAAGCACATTCAGGGAAAAAATTTCTGACAGTGTTCCCTCACGTTCCGCAGTCCTTCCACAAACGTTCTGTACTTTCCGCAAACGTTCCGTGATCGTTCCTTTCATTCCGCAAGTCTTCCATGAACATTTCTCCTTCCGGATGGTTATAAGCGGCCACGGAATCTCCACAGAATACTCACGGAAGGTTTGCGGAATGCATGCGGAACGCTTGCGAAATGGTTGCGGATAACACGGAAGACTTGCGGAACATTCAAGGAAGTCACTTACACTAGAAATTATTCCAGTTCATTCACTTTATTTTTCCTGTTCATGTAATGGTTTTAAAGTTATAATCTCTGTGGTTTGGACTTGCCTGCATGGTTTTAAGTCTGGAATGATTTATTAAGGTGCAAATAAAAGGAATGTATTGACATTATTGATATTAAACATACTGACAAATGTTAAATTTTAAATCTATTGCACATTAGGAACCTATTATAAATTATAAACATATAGTATGAATGAGAGAATGAGCTTACTTGGTCGATTTCACGTATTTATAGGTGGAATCAGGAGCAAATCCTTTGATCTTTGCCAATTTTTCCTTGTTGAAACGTGGTTATGCTGGGTATTCCTCAGTCATTCCTCAGTCATTCCGTGTTAAACGTGAACGTTCCGCCTTCATTCCGCCTGTTCCATTCCGTAGCTCTTACTTCTAAAATGGATTAGTGCCGTAGTCGTTCCTCGAGTGTTCCGTGCTTTTCGTGAACGTTCCGTGAATTATCCGAATGTCTTCCTTTGAAATCTGCACTGGTTCCGAAGGTAATCTGCACGCTTTTACACATGCATTCCAGAATTGTACCGTGGCCTTTCCGTGTCTTTTCCATGCATTCCGTGAATGTTCCGAAGGTGTTCCGAGGGTACAATTTTCTGTAGGTTTTTGAACCATTTTCCAGGTAAAAATGCCAAAGCTCCTCCAGGCGTTCCGAGCCTTTTTTCCACAATCATTGCATTCCGCGCTCCAGTGAAATTGGGGTATTAGGTACAGAAAGGCGGTGTCATGAGCTATCATAGCGTGTATAATGGTGTTGTCGTGTTTATTATTTGGTTTATTGTTATTTTTATCCTGGTCAGGGTTGTGGTGGATCTGAAGATGCCCATTTTGTATTTTGAATTTTTAACTGAACACAAAATGTATATATTATAGGGGAGAAAAAAAGCTGTGCACAGAAAGTGTGTGTGTGTGTGTGTGTGGTGTGGCGTGTGTGTGGTTTATCTCACCCTGAAGAAAGCGTTGCCATGGCTTGTGAGCAGAGCATCGGAGCGCGGTTTGTTCTTACTGTACAGAGCATACATTCCAAACTTCTCCTCCTGTTAATCACACACACACACACACACACACACACACACACAAACACACACACACGTTTAATAGCCACGTTCTAGAAGCAGGATGAGGTTTACAATGGCGGATGACTTGTCAGGACTCACATGTCTCAGGAAGCAGGTGCTGACGGAAAGCGGGGAGTGTACACACTGCTCCAGATCTTTCAGGAAGTACTGGCTGTGGAAGTCGCACAGCTTCTCCAGGTTTCCAAAGATGATGCTGCGCTTCCCTCGGAGGTCCTGCGGCAGGTCCGGCCTCTCCATCTCTGGGAAATAGTGTTCCATAATGTAGGAGAGTGAACGCACGTACTCCCTCTCTGTGGCGATCATCTCGTCCATGATGTGCTGGATTTTACTGCATGAAATAAAAATTAGAAACAAACTCAATCCATCCATCTCTATTCTTTCCCTGTGTGTATATGTGTGTGTGTGTGTGTGTGTGTGTGTGTGTGTGTGTGTGTGTACACATATGTCCGGCCTACCTGCTGTGTCTCTTGTTCTCAGCACCTCCTGGCCGTTCCTGATTCAGGGAAGGTGATGGGAGGCTCCTGCTCCGTGCCAGTACTGGACTCTTGATGTGGGGCATCTGCATCAGCGTCTTCTCCACACAGGTTTTGTTGCTAAGCTCCAGCCCTTTGATGTAAACCCCCAGGTAGCTGTGGTGTCCTGAGAGCTCAGAGCTCACCATTTTCTTCATCATCTTCTTCAGCGGAGGCCTGCGGTGCCTGGGGCCAGGTTCCGAGTGACTTGAATATGAGGAGTCGATGGTACAGTCGCTGTCAGTGTCATCCAGTGGCAACGAACAGAGTTTGTCTCTCTCAGAAGGGAAGAGAAAAGATCTGAAAGGAGACTCGCTTTTCGAGAATGGACCCGCCGAATGCGGTTTCTCATCATCGAAATCAAAGTGGTGTTTAATTTCAGGAAGAGAACTTCTGATCTCGGTGCGCTGCACATCCACGTGTACTGCAGGTATTTCGCCGGGTTTGGAAAGGTCGGCAGTTCGAGAAGACTCGGAAACAGGTTCTTCCCGCACTGACGCTCTCGTCAACACTTCCTCCAGCTGTTTCCGGATCTCCTGGCACTTCATCCAGACATGGTTCCAGTGATGGAGCTGGTGAGAGCTGTCCAGCGTGGCTACCGTATCGTTCACAGAGCTGAAGTTTTCAAGGGAGAACTTAGTGGCCTCATTGTGGTAGTCCTGCAACGTCTGGAGAACTTCGGGTGAGAAGCTTGTGATGTTGTCTTCCAAATTGAGACGCTTGAAATAGTCCTCACAGTGCGACATCCAGAGCTGAGCCTGCAAGAGGACCATGTGATTCCTTCAGTTAGGATTTGCCTGGTCAATGACTTTAAATCACTGGCTATGTTTCAAGCCCCCAGACTGAAAACGCTGTTTTAATAACCAAGCAGGAGGAGGTTTGTAAGCTCATGTATGTGGAAGAGGGTAACTACCACTATCCTCCTAGAGTTAGACTGCCCTGCTATAGCATGAGCAGCAGCTGGGGAAATGCTTTCTGTTTTTACATCCCTCATTTTTCCTCTAACAGTTCAATTACTTTTTTCAGATCTAACTGCTCCGAGAGATTAAACTTTAATATCCCCAAAGCCAGTCAAGGACATTATTCATCAATAAAGCACAAAATGTACTCTGCTCCTCATTCATTCATTCATTTTCTGAACCGTTGAATCCTACTTAGGGTGGTGGGAAGGCTGGCGCCCATCTCAACCGACTCAGGGTCCTCTGGACGGCTCATCAGGTCATTACAGGGCCAACATTCAGACAAAACTCACAACTAAGAGTTATTTTGAAAAGCCAATTAACCTACTGGGCATGGTTTTTGGACAGTGGGAAGAAACCGGAGTACCTGGAGGAAACCCACAGAAGCACAAGGAGAACATGCAAACTCCACACAGAAACGTCCAGGCTGGGAATCAAACCCAGGATCTTGTTGTGAGGCGGTCTCCTGACCACTATGCCACTGTGTCGCCCATACTATGGTCCTCTTTCTTTCTGTTTCATCCTGCCATCCTCTTATTAGCAACCATTTCTAATTTTCTAACACTTATATCTTTTATTGGAAACTTAATAGAAGAATTAAAATGTACATATCAGATTTAACTCCAGACGCTCCCCGACTTACGTTTTTAATTGGTTCCGGAACGCAAGTTGAAAGTGAACGTAAGTTGTTACAGTGACGTATGACGCTTATACATCCATAAATACCATTACCGTATCTCATAAAACACCCCTAAATCAATTATTATAAACATAACATTGTAAAATAATATCAAATATATCAAATAATATCAACATTAATTTCAATACAGAAAGTAGTGTACTTGCAAAAGTAGTGTACTTGCTGTCAAGGGTGCCGTTGAACTCGTTTAGAACACAGCCTGCACTGATGTGAATCCAAAGCGGAGAGTTCTTTCTTTTGTGTGAGTAAGTAAGTAAACTTTATTCAAGAGATGCATACAAAGAACAAGTACAAATCCTAATGAATATTAATATAAAAATAAGTATACACTCTTAGGATTCTGCTCAAAGATAATAAATATGTGTAATTGTTCTGTAATTTGTGTTTTCAATTATTTTACAACTCTCTTTGCTGAACTGAGTATGCATGGTAGATTGTGTCGATCTGAGCAGATAGTTAATTCATCTCTGTGTATGAGACTTGCACCCATGCTAGTAGGCTTACACTTCTGACCAACCAGATTTGCTTAGGGTTACAAAAGTCTGCAAAACAGTGTAAACACAAAGATCACAGTGACGACGTCTTCACACAAGGGCAACACGCTATATCACTGATTATATATATATATATATATATATATATATATATATATATATATATATATATATACATGTAACTGAACTGGGAAGGAGGGACACGTTCAGTCTGTAGTTTGTAAACAATGGATGCAGCGTCATTGCGTCATTACGTCAGCGTACTATGTAGGTACGTCTAAACTCAAAATTTGACTTTTTTTGGAGGAAAAAAAAACAAAAACATAAAACCGAAAAAAAAAAAACGTAAAACGGATGAACGCAAGTCAGGGAGCGCCTGTATTTTTATACTTTCTCATGTTTCTTTACATTCATTCATTCCTCCTTCCTTCCATACCAACCCACTGAGTTTACTCCTCCTACGTTTTTACTTAACATGCTAATAGCTAATATTCTAATTGATAACGTGCTAATAGCTAATATGCTAATTGATAACGTGCTAATAGCTAACGTGTTAATGGTCTGATTTGTTTTCTAAAATCATTTGTACTCCGTGCTGGTCGTCCAGTGGTGAGTGGATGGTAAAACATTGAAGTCCATAATGACGGTGAGTAGCCCTAAGGTGTGTATAATAAACTTGGCGGGAGGGGGGTGTTTACCGAGTCATAGAACTCATACAGGTTGATCAGGATGTCCAGTTCAGTCCTGCGTGTGTGTGCTCGCTGAAGGATGGAGGTCATATGCTGCTTAAGCTCCAGTACCGTGGAACCGGTCACTTGTCTAGGGTCTTGCGTCAATGCCGCAGCCTGCTTCTGCTGGAGCTGACAAGATTAATATGAAACACACACAGACACACTGTCACACTGAAGATAAAGAGAAGATCCATCATTGTGTATCTGAAACCTGTAGCTGTAACCACACTCACCGCTGCCTCCTCGGTGAACCGCTCCAGGCTCTGTCTCATTTCCTGCAGGGAGCTGAGGGTAAAACTGAGAGAGTTCAGTGGAGCCAAGTTCTTTTCTGCCTCCGCACTGAACCAATGCTTAATCTGTCCAAAACACAATCAAAACATTGAAAATAAAATACATACAAATCTTCTAACATACAGAAATTCAAAAACAATCATCTAAAGCAGGGGTGCCAAACTCGTGCCACAAAGGGCCATGTGACTGCAGGTTTTTGTTTCAACCAAGCAGCAGCACACCTGACTTGACTCATTTAATCATCTGATCTAGGTCTTCAGGCAGCTGATTGGTCAATCTGTGTGCTCTGTACAGAGACTGACCAATCAACTGGCTGAACACTCAGTTCAATTGATTAAATGAGCCAAGTCAGGTGTGCTGCTGCTTGGTTGAAGCAAAAACCTGCAGCCACATGGCCCTTTGTGGCACGAGTTTGGCACCCCTGATCAAAAGCATTCAAACTACAAACACAGAACAATCACCAAACTACATACAGAAACACAGGTAACTACAAACATCATGAATACACCAAACGATCCAAACTATCAAAATCTTTCAAACTGCAAACCTTTAAAAACAACCATCCAAGATGTTACAGCAGATATGAAGGCTTATTGATTGGTGGCCATGATTAGTATTTCGATAACAGTCACAAAGTCATACACACAGACACACCCTCACAACCACACACACTCTCATAACCACAAACACACACACACACACACCCAAACACATACCCAGACACACACAAACACACACACACAACATACAAACACACCCAAACACATACCCACACACACAACCACATACACCCTCACAACTACACACCCACACACACCCTCACAACCATACCCACCACACAAACACCTTTACAACCACACACACACACACACACACACACACACACCCAGACACACATCCAAACACATCCCCACACACACACATACACACAGAACAGTGACAGAACTGTCTTGTGTGTATTTCCTTGAAACTCTCTTCCCTCTCTTTCTCTCTGTCGTTTTGATGCTTAGTGGAATGCGAGTCCTCATGTGAATCTCACTCTTAAATATGGAGGTTAAAGCATGTGATGAACTGATGTTTGGTCTGTCTCACCCGTTTGCTCTCTTCCTGAAAGGTGCACAGTTCCAGAAGGTTCTCCAGCTGATGAAGGGATTTGTTGGAGAGGATGACGAGTTTATGAACCTCCTCGTCCATCTGGTTGTAAAGCGTGCATGCTGCGTCCACTGCATCCCTGCATTAATGTACACACCACAGATTTAACACCACCATAATGTAGTAAGTGTGTATATGGTGTGTGTGCGCGCGTGAATATGTGTATGTGTATGCATGCGCTTGTGTATGCGCACGTGTGTGTGCGTATGTGCATGAGTTTGTGTGTGTGTGTGTGTGTGTGTGTGTGTGTGTTTGTGTGTGTGTGTGTGTGTGTGTGTGTGTGTGTGTGTGTGTGTTGTACCTGTAACTCTCAGTTTCGTTCATCTCCTCTTTCCTCACGCGTGCGAGAAATGTTCCTCCCTCCAGCCTGAGGTGGTTGAGTTGTGAATCTTCCAACACACACTTCATCAGGTTCCTCTGCTGATTGATCGTTTCTGACACGTCCTATACACACACACACACACACACACACACACACACACACTTTTTTGATTATTTATTTTACAGTTTGTTTTCCTATAAACAGGAAGTTTATTTTTCTGTATGAACATGTGACCTAATGACCTCTGACCTTTACTGTGTCCTGGCTGCAGCTGCTGTTCAGAAAGTCTATTGACCTCCGCAGAGAAGAGATTGCCGCACCGCAGCTGCCGCAAAACTGCTCCATTTTCTGTACAACACATCAACATTCACTGTCTGTCTGTGGAGGGGAGGGTCTGTGTGTGTGTTTGTGGGTAGGTATGTGTGTTGGTGTGTGTGTGCGTGTGTGTGTGTGTGTGTGTGTTGGTCTGTGTGTGTGTGTGTACCTGTTTGAACTGGATGTAGTGATAATGGTTGTAGGAGAAAGTGCCATCCAGGTCTTGTGTGAGCTGAGATGAGTCAATGTGCTTTAGTAGAGCTTTCAGAGAAGTAAAAACTTCACACTAAATCACACACACACGCACACACACACACACACACACACACACACACACACACACACACACACACACACACAAGTTATAACCCTCTTTCTCTGTAATTCAGAATAAAAAAGCATACCTCTCTTTTATCTGTCTGTCATTTATTTCTCTTTTTCTCTCTGTAATCATTCTGTTTATATTTTTCTCTATTTTATCCATTTTTTCTCATTCTCTTCATCTTTCAGTCTGTATTTCTCTCTCTCTCTCTCTCTCTCTCTCTCTCTGTACTGAATCTCTTTTGATTTTTCTCTCAATCTCTAGATTTTGATCTCCACCTTTTATCTGTCTTTTCATCACTGTCTTTCTGTTTTCATCTTCTCCGGACTGCAGAGAATGTCTGTAATTAGTACCGGAACTTCCCATAACTGGAACCTTTTCCTGTTAGCTAGCCGTTCAAAATTAACACTTCACTGTATAGCTCTAATTCTATGAGTAGTGGATTTTGTGGGTGTGGTTAGTGGCAGTTTAAGTTGCTGATTGGCTATGAGTGATCATTTAAATTGTTTATAATCATTTATTTCATATTTTCATGTTCTGTGATCTCTCCACTTGTCTCTCTTCTTCCTCGAATGTAAAATCACCTCTAGGTGGTGTTATATAACAATATGAATGCACATGAATATACTCACTGGAATGGAGAAATCTCTCTCGAGCTTGATGGACGCGTCTTTGTCCGAGAGAATCAAAACGGAGTAAAGTGCGTTTGGAAGAGCAGCCTGCATAAAATACTACAACACGTCAGTACTCATCAGATGACTGAACATGATGCGAGTGAACAGTTATTACATTAACATTAATGTGTTATGAAGCATCACAGTAACGGCGTATGAGGTGTGTATGAGTCAGCTTGGCTGATGTGACAGAATTACTCGGGGCTATGAAAACGCGCTGAGGTTCGTCAGGGTTCGAGTTTTGACAGCAGGCTGCATGCTTGTCTAATTGCAGATCCTCATCTCTGCTCCGAGTACAAGTAAGAACAAGCCTGATCTCAGGTGCTCTGGACACACTTCAGTGAAAATATGTGACAAATGGAAAATAAGATATACAGTACACTCAGTGCTGATGGGCTGTGAGCCAATAACACAGAAAATAACGCCCAAGCTACTAGAAAATAGGCGTGGCTCTGGTACGGTGCTGCACTGTGATTAGAAGTGGGGTAGCCTTTTTAAAATTTGAATGGAAACAAAATAAATATGAGCGAGACATGACAATGGCATAGATGTTCGCACGTCCGCCTCTCAGCAAGAAGGCCTGGGTTTGATTCCCAGTTCGGCCGTTTCAGTGTGGAGTTTGCATGCCCTCCCTGTGCTTCCGTAGGTTTCCTCCGGGTACTCTGGTTTTCGCCCTCGCCCAGAAACATGTACAGTAGGCTAATTGGTTTTTCCAAATGATCCCCAAATGTGTCTGTGTGAGTGTGAATGTTTGGGTGCGTGTTGGTCCTGCAATTCCCTGGTGAGCTATCCAGGGTGTTTCCTGCCCTCGTCCAGAGTCAGTTGCGATGGGCGCCAACCTCCCAGTGACCCTAATTAGGAATAAGCGGTTCAAAACATGAACTAACAAATGTAAGGCATGACACACTGCGAGGTAACCTCTGGGCCGCCCTGTTAATTAGCTGCAAGAGTAAAAGAAATTTAATTTCACGTAATTTGCAAATCCGCTAACTTGAAAGCATTCACGTAAACTAAAAGAAACAAAAAAGTTAATTATTTATCATTATTGGATATAATTTATTATTTTAATACAGACGCTCCCCAGCTTACGTTTTAGTTCGGTTCCGGACGGCCGAACGTAAGGTGAAAAAAAACGTAAGTTGTTACTGTATGTTCCAGTGACGTTTGATGTTCATACTGTACTATACATCCATAAATACCATTACCGTATCTCATAAAACACCCCTAAATCAATTATTATAAACATAACATTGTACACACACCTCCTTATCTGCAGATGCAGCTTCGCCACTTCCGGCAACATGTTGCAAATTTGCCCTTTTCTTGAATCGGGTAAACTGGCTGTGGCTGGTATTAAAAGTTTCGTCGGCAGCACTTTCTCCTGCCTTTGCCTTAAGGTCTTCAAAAACAGACCGTGCCTTTTCTTAAATGAGCATAAGGCTCAAGGGCATGCGCCGCTGACACTTATTTTCTAGCCATATGGCATCTAAGGCACGTTCAGTCTGTCGTTAGTAAACAATGGACACAGAGTGATGTGTGAGTAGTGTACTATGTAGGTACCAGGCATGTGATTTGACGACCAAAATCACCAAAATATCTGAAAATCAGCCAGGGTCTGGGGTGGGTGGGGTGAAGCCCCCACCCCGAAGCTCCTCCCCCCGAAGCTCCTAGGTTTTAAGCATTTCAGAAGGGGAAAAGGCTATTTCATGACACTGAAACGGCTCTAGAAAGTTTAATTTCTAATCCCCATATGCATACTGTCCCTCAACTTGTGGGTTTATCATGTAGGATTCCAACACTAATAAAAGTGTCACAGTCACAAATCAAATAGTCCCTCTTATAGATATATCCTGCTTCACAACACTATTATCAACAGTCATCGTCTTTAGTGCTTTAGCATGGCACTTTCTTGCTTCCTTTTGTGCAGCCTGGACTGTCCTTCTGGAGGCCGCCTGAGAAAGTTTGTTGTCCTTCTGGATGCTGAGGCGTTTCGGCCGAGTCTCAGATTCGTAGTTTTACATTTCCAATATTAATGAGCTAATTACACGAGCACACACTCCCAGTGCTGTCAATGCCTATTTACATCAGTTAATCACGAAAAACTGGTGAGTTAATGCGGCAATAATTTATTTATTCTAAACAGCAGAAAAATGATTCAGTGACCATAGAGTCGGCTCATTTGATTCAGTTCACGGAGTAAACACGTGAACGTCCTACACCTAAAACATTCATGCATTCACAATCATTTGAAAAATATAATCGGAAACTAGACAAGAAAATTCTCAAACATACCTCGAAATTAACTACTCGATCGGCGACAGAAACTGGTTGTTTCACTTGCTCTTTTCTTTGCACGGAAGTTTCTGGTCGAACGGCAAACCAAGGGTTAAGTCCGTAGGGTTCTGGAATCTTCCGGCAATTGAATCATTTGTTTTCCTTAATTCCGGTTTTTTGACATGTTTCTTGCTTTTCGTGTGGCTGTCAAATACCTTAAAAGCTCTTCCACCGTAGTGGATAGTGTCGTTACACCACGTACACAACGCCTTCCCGGGTCGATCGATTTTGCAGAAGAAGTCACTGAACAAATTCGTCACCTTCTTTTTACCTATGAATGCTACGGTTTCTTTTTCCATCCATTCCCACCTAAATTTGTTTTTCACGCCTTTATCTATTTCTTTGATTCGAGCAGAATCTTTTCTCTCGATCACCGACATCCTTTCAATAGCTCAACAGATTGGAAGTGGTGTGTATGTCTACGTACATGTTTCAACATGTTTCAACAACAGCCAATCATCAGCCAATCAGCAGTAACGTTTCAAGAGAGGTCATAACGTCATGGTCTTAAGTAAGGTCTCAAGAGAGGTCATTTTATGCAAAACTCAGAACAGAATAAAAGCGAAAAAGGTTATTTTGACATATTCGGCTCATTTTTTTTTTTTTTTTAAACTGGGCCAATGAAAAAATCGGAATACCGATATTTCGCGGAAGAATCACATGCCTGAGGTACGTCTCGTACTATGTACAGAGAACACGCTAAACTCAAGTTATAATTTTTTTGGGGGAAAAAAAACCCCCCGTAAAATCGAAA
>CM045739.1:2650000-2667500 GCA_024760905.1 Plotosus lineatus
GTAGCTTACAGAGCACACGAAGACATTTAAGGTCTCACTGTATGGCTAGTGAAAGAAGAAAGGACATTTATCAAGGAACCTTAATGATCCAATCCTGATTTAATCTTTTGCTTTTCAGTTGGAATATTCTGTAGTGTGTGTGTGTGTGTGTGTGTGTGTGTGTGTGTGTGTGTGTGTGTGTGTGTGTAAAAAGTTTCACCCCCACTAAAGTGATCACAGCACAAAGGCGGTCATTATGATGGATGCCGTGATGTAGGTGGAACTGCGAGCTATAGTGCACTGAGCCTCTCACAGCGGAGTCACCTGATCCTTCTGACTCTGTGGGAAAATCTCAACGTTCCGACAGAAAGTAAAAAAAAGAGGGAGTAGCGGTTTGTGCAGTCCGAGGGGATTTACCTGAGCCCATCGTTCCAGTGTGTGTGTGTGTGTGTGTGTGTGTGTGTGTGTGTGTGTGTGTTAGAAATGTTTGATGATCAAAACTAAAACTATCAGAAATAATTTTGGGAAGTAAAACGTACTAAAATCTCTAACTCATAGATCTGAGCTCATTCTGACTCTGATATATTGCTCTGACTCAAATATCTCATCCTGCCTATCTCGTCCTGACTTATATACAGTCGGCCCCCGCCCATTCGTGGTTCAACAGTTGTGGCCCCACATATTCGCGGATTAGCGGCAAATCCAAAAGTTATTGGCATGTGATTCAAATTTAGCCAATGACAGAGCTTTTGTTTCTGCCTTGCGCTGATTGGTTGCAGATGATGCGTACACCTCTTTTTTTCTCTTTCGCACATGTCATCAACGTGATTGCTTGAATTGTGAATTTACATTTTTTCGTGAGTTTTTAATGATTACTTAAGCCCTATGATGTCACTCAAACACCTCGAATCTTCTCTAGCTTCTGGTAAGGAGCCTGAGCGCTTTATTTATTCATAAATATCACAATACAAAATGAAAAAAAATTCTTAATCATTTTAGTGCAACGCTCATTATGTGCATATAATGCATAATGTGCATATAGAATGTGTTCAACAAGCAGATTTTAGCACATGTAATATCATATATAAGGTTTTAAAACTGCATCGATAATTCACAAATTTTCAGGATCCGTCAGAAGGGGCGGAACGCAACCACCGCAAATAATGGGGGGGGGGGTACTCTATGTATCTCATCCTGACTCTAGCATTTTCTGTAACTGCTTAATCCTAATTAGGGTTGCGTGGAGGCTGGCACCCATCCCAGCCAACTCTAGGCAAGGGCAGAGTACACCCTGGACACCTCGCCAGGCCATCACAGGGCGGAAACACGCTGACGGCTTTGCAGCTACTCTTGCCGAAAGTCAACAATGGTTCTTTTACATGAACCTCACACCATAGACAGTGAGAGACACGGCCAGCCTTTGTTAACCCAGTCAGTGCACTGGGGGGACAGTGACAACCTGTGGCCTGAATCTAACATATCAGTTTGAATGTAATATATCATCCTGACTCTGATATCCCGTCCTGACTCTGATATATCATCCGGACTCTAGTATGTCATTCTGGTACTGATATCTCATCCTGACTCTGATGTCTTATCCCAGCCACTGGATTGGGTTTGATTCATCATTTCAAACAGCAAGCCAAAAAAACAGCCTTAATTTCTACAACATCAATAACAGGAAAACAAAACAACAACATGTATCACTGCAAAAAATCACTGAAAATATCCACACACACTCTGCATTGGCCTCTGTATCCACACACACACACACACACACACACACACACACACACACACATACACACACACACACACACACACACACACACACACCCATAGTGGTGGTGTGTAAGAAAGTGAGTAGTGTATTAGTCAGAACACACTGCGGTTGTTAATTACGCACTGCGCCGTGTCCCGGAACATGAGGGCAGGTTTCCAAAGCCCGAGGCTACACAGAATCGAACTGGGACGTCTGGTGATGTAGACACACCTTAATGAACGGGATAATACACTGAACACACTCCTCCACACTACAGGTGCTCCAAAACTACTAGTTCCTGTACACTACAGGAACTCACACTCTGGTGACGGGGCTCATAAACCTCCTATATGTATGCAGTATACTGAAATAAAATTCCTCCAACAAATTTCCACATTAATCACTGCTGGCACTGTTGGAGTAACGTTGTGAAACTGCACCGACCTGAGTCTCCTTTGCTGCCCCGCCTCTCAGCACTGTAAAACGCCATCTCAAGGTCGAGTCTGCCAAAGCGTATCGTGCAGCCATTCATCAGCTTCTTGGGAGATGCTCCGCCCGAGGATGAACGTGTTCGGTGAGCTTTAACCGAGCCTTTTCCTGACCGTTCCAGAGACTTGGAGCGCCTATCGGACCTGATGCTGCGCTGCAGCGGGAGGAGGGGCGAGAGGCGGCGTTGCAGGGATCCTCGCCTCGCTGTGTGAGTGTCTGAATCACATCTGGGCCTGGTCTCGACCTCGACCGCTGGCTCGCTGCTTTCCTCCGGGACCGACTCAGAGCTTGAGCCAAGGTTCATGGGGTTCTGTAAAGCTTCCATGTATGACTTACGAAACAGTCGTCGTGTCTCGAAAGCAATCGAGTCTCTGCCTTGGCGCCGTCTCGGTGTGCTAAGATCCGTACTAAAGGATAGACTCTTAGAACTTCCTGCTCTCCTTCCCAGGCCCTCTGCATCGCCTCCAGGGCTCTGGGGTTTTTCCTGAGTGTTTGGGTATGGCTCGGTTCTGCTGGTTCTACGACTCAGGGGTGGCTCGGACACTGTGGATTCGCCTCCCTGGGAGACCAGCGAGTCCCTGGAGCTCCGCTGGCTGTCCAACGTCCCCGTGGATCCGTGAGTGCTGCAGGTCCCAAGGTGGCCGATGCTCAGCGCAGACGGCTGCATGATGCCCTCGGTGGTGTTCCTCACACACACCGGGTTCACCACGTTCCTCCAGGGGGTTCGGTATACAGCAGCACCGGTGCTCAGCAGGCAGTTCTGCAGGGGTTGCAGGTTCCTTTCTCGTGTCACATCCTGCAGGAAGTCAGCAGTGAAGACCCGGGGATACATTCCTTCAGGCACAGGGATCTCGGCCAGGGCACGCCCGCTCCGTGCCAGGCATTTTATCACCAGCTTGACGGCCTTACGACCCAGCGGCACCAGTTGCAGGTAGAAGTCACCCTGTCTCAGGCGCACTTTATGCAAGGGGGCAAGCTGCAGAACCACCTTCTCGTGGATGCACAGGGGCCAGCCCTCGTGGTACAGCAGCAGGCCTTTAAATCGCACCTGGGGGACAAAAGCAGAGGAAAAATTAAACGTATTTCCTCATCGCCTGCGTTGATGCTACCGGGTTTACGTTCCGACAGCTAAAATCCCTTCATCTGAAACATCAGTCATATCTGGTGCGGATTAAAGTGCCATTAAAAAGATTTCGAGTGAAAAGAGAGAGCGACACCAGAACTGGATTAATATGAATAATTAATATAATAATAATAATGAATAATTAATAATGTGTAATAAAGCCCAAGATACAGTTAATAAATGTGTGCTTTTTTGATAAGAAAATTTCAAGTAAGTTTAGAGATTTCCTAAATCTCCTGATTGGTCAGGATTACACCTCCCACATACAGGCTGCTGCAACAACAACAATGTTGCAACAAGCAGTTACAGAAACCTTGGCCACGCCCACACCACAAACCTGCATCATCTGAACCACTCCCAGTTTTTCAATTCATTACAACACTCTGTATAAACTCGGCCCTTTTACACATTAATAAGGCGCTGACACTTTATTTGATATGAACGATACATGGCCTTCATAAAATATTCATAGACTTTTATAAAGAACAGGGGCAACATGCAAACTCCACACAGAAACCCCAGAACCTTCTTGCGGTGACGCGAACACAGTTACCAACGAAATACTGTATAAAAAAGATTTTATTTATTTTTTTATTTATTTATTTTCAGCGGTGGAGGATTTGTTACTGCATCGAGATGGTCACATGATGATACAACAACCACCCATGTTTACTGTTAATTGAATAGTACTGTTGAGCAGGTCCTGCCCTTTGGGCCCCTTATACATTGTATGAAGCATTTAACGAAGCAGTAATAAAGGTTGCGATTCTTTTCACAGTATATTTCCTGATATACCGTTGTTTGTACATATGTGTGTATGTGCGTGTACTCACACAGCTCTCTTTCTGGACGGTGTGTAAGATCCTCTTTGCGGGCAGGAGGAAGTCGATGAGGCAGCGCAGGCCGTCGCCGCTGTACTGACGCTCCACAACACTGAAGAGCTGTAGTAGCACCGTGGATGCCGTCGCCCCGAATGGCGCGTACACTGACGATAGAGTGCTCTGAATACAGCTGTCTAATGATTCTGAGTCCTAACATACGCGCACACACACACACACACACACACACACACACACACACACACACACACACACACACACACACACAAACAACTAGTTTTTAACAGTGAAACAACTTTCTGATTGAAACGGTATGTTTCTGTGGGCGAGGCTTTGGTGTTAATTGGTGGAATTTAACTGGATGTCGATCAGTCTACCTGAATTCTGGAAACTAACCAAACATAGAAAAAAAAAGGTAAAAACAAAATAACCAGAGTTTCAGCTGTGATTCAGCATCAGGAATCTATGCTTTCTGTGGCCTCATACGTAAATGTTTTTATGCTAATTACATTCACTCAGATTTAGAACAACTGTAGCATTAGTATTAGTCTAAGCGATGTGACAGACGAGTGTATTATTGTAAATACTAAATCAAAAGAAGCTCGTTACATCATGCTATTTGTTTTGGCAAAGTAGAATGTGACTGGCATTGAA
This sequence comes from Plotosus lineatus, assembly GCA_024760905.1. Classification (NCBI taxonomy): domain Eukaryota; kingdom Metazoa; phylum Chordata; class Actinopteri; order Siluriformes; family Plotosidae; genus Plotosus; species Plotosus lineatus. The sequence continues at coordinate 2,654,847 of CM045739.1, forward strand.
TTTCCCACCCCTCCTGGGAAACAAGCGGGTTGCAGACATTTTCACACACACACACACACACACACACACACACACACACACACACACACACACACACACACACACACGGTAGGATGTCAGGAGGTCGCAGGCCCTGTCCCATACACTCAGCTCATGTCAGAGGAAACACCTGTCAAGTGACGTCATGGTCTGGACAATAACACAGCCAGGGTGGAAAGTCTGACTTTTTCTGGAATTTTTTGCCACACGGGCCGTGACCTCTGACCCCGACTCTGCCAATGAGCCAAAGGTTGAGTTCATACAAGTGTTTTAAGGAAACTGACGTCTCAAAGTGAAAACCGGGCCGATTCACTCCAAGTCTCAATTAGATGAATCTGATTTAACCCGTCTGGATTCTGACGGAGAACAATCGACTCACTCTGAGTCTCAAAGTGTCGAATCCGAATTGACTCGGCTGGACTTTCAACGGCTGTCAAGAATGAACTGTGAATCCTCACAATATCTATCGGCTCTATTAATCTAGTTAGTCAGCTTTCGATTTAGCTTGCAACCACCGCCTCTTCCTGTTAAGCTGTGATTGACACACAGCTACAGAAGTGACTCATGAATCAGATTCTCAATTTCCATGAGCGTGCGTTTGGAATAACATGAGAGTGTCTGCATGCGTGTGAGCGCATCTGTGCTGAAACGCCACAGGGAGAAGGGAAATTCAGCACGCTTTTCTGGAGGAAGAAAAACAATGGCAGGAAAGTCATCGCTACGTATCTTTAAGTGACTCCAAGAGCTGTTCTTGAGTTCTGATGGCGCCACGGATGGGAATCGCACATGTAGAACCCGCTTTGATCACTAAGATGTTTACAGAGTTGGGGAAATGCCTGAACATCCCGCTGACCCTTAACCTTAAAAAATTAGTCAAAACACCAAATCCTTATTCTCTGAGATATCACACACACACACACACACACACACACACACACACACACACACACACACACACAACACTCTAAAGTCAGACATACAAGCCTCAGTAGTTCAAACACACAGTTCAGAAGTGTCTCGTTTAAAGAACGACTAAAAAAAAGAAAGAAATGTTACTGTTCACTGTTCACGGAAGATTCTGGAACTGGTGACCTTCTGGATCTTTTCATAATTCTAGAACTCTTAAAAATTAAACACGGGGGAACATCTACTGGAGATCTGGTGAACGTTCCCCTTCAGGAGTCAGGAATGAATTCCTAAATGGTTAAAAGAGCCTTTGATCAGTCTGGGGCTTCCTGACCTCCTGGAGCTCAGCAGAGCTCGAGAACTGATCTTCAGGAAAGACCTCGAAATTCTGAATGAAACAATCACATGATTCCACAGACTGACCCAAAACCACATCTAAACCGTAAACAATCACGAAAAAAAAGGTTAAACAGAATCAAGCTATTATTTGCTCACTTGAAGCTTAGTGAGGCAGGAGAAAAGGTCTGATGGTAGGTAAACCTTTCTCAGTCTGCAGCATTGTGTTGTCGGGAGCGTACTGAGTGCCCGCTGTTGGGTCGTTCTTCACAAACAGTCGCTCTATAATCCCTGCACAGCGGGCCTTCTGAAGATGCTTCAGTATTCCACAGAAAAAAAACTTTCCAGATTAGGAAAGCACTTTGCAGTGGGTTGAGAATTTCAGAGCAACAGGTTCAAGTTTGAAGAGAAAATCACCTCGGCGCGTTCGCACACCTGAGAAAATGAAGCATTGAGGCGAGCTGTTGTGTGGTCTCTGAGAGGTCTGTGGGTACGTCTTCAAAAACTGCACTGCAAGGACAATCTTGAGATCTCCGCTGCCATCTAAATAAATAACGACTGATGCGTGTAAATTATTTACGATTAATTTCTTTTCCATTTTGAAATGTGGGAGGTTTTACGGGGTCATTGTGTAGAAGATTGTAGGGAAGGAATATTGGACTCTGTGTCGTTCCGGACATTTCCAGGACAAGCCACAACTCTCCAGCACACCAGAGCAGACTAGGAGATATTTTGATCTTGTTTGGTGGCCATCATGTCAGTTTAGGTGATCATGGTACCATAAGTTCAAAATCAGGAGACTAAATGTGACCCTCACCAGGCACCACTTACATACTGGCAAGAAACTGTGAATCATGGCTACTGTAGGAACATCAAGGGACACGGTGTAAAACCTGTAAATCTAGGCAGGAAACCACAAAAATTAAGCCGAGGCCAGATTTGTGCTCCAGACATACAGGCTTGGACCAAAAACTCCTCAGAGGTAATTTATACAGGATTTCTGAACTCTGCAGAAGGGTCTTGTACTGATGCTTTAAGATGAGGTTGTGAACACATGATTCATTCATTTTTCTTTCATAGCAGCCACAGCCGAGCTACACGCCTCGCGCTCCACAGGATTTTTTGCTGTTCTTGTACTTTCCATAGCACACAACCTGACAATGCGAAGACAGAAGCGATGGGGTCGCAATTCCACATATCGCCACCATGACAGCTATGCAGCTACTCATGTCGAAAGTCAGCAATGGTTCTTTTACATGAACCTCACACCATCGACAGTGAGAGACACGGCCGGCCTTTGATAACCCAGTTAGTGCACTGGAGGGGACAGTGGCAAACCGTGGAGAGTGGGGCTTGAACCTCCAACCTTAGAATCAGTGATCCAGCACCTTTACCACCAAGCCACCACTGACCTTGATATGCTCCAACATGAATCACTCCAAACACGCGATGCACTCCATCATTAATCACTCCAATCATGCGATACGCTCCAGCATTAATCACTCCAAACACGCGATACGCTCCAACATTAATCACTCCAATCATGCGATACGCTCCAACATGAATCACCCAAACACGCGATACACTCCGACATTAACCACTCCGATCATGCGATACACTCCAGCATTAATCACTCCGATCACGTGATAGGCTCCAACATTAATCACTCCAAACACGCGATGCACTCCAGCATTAATCACTCCAATCATGCGATACGCTCCAACATTAATTACGCCAAACACGTCCCATCACAACAATTTAGGGATGCACTGAAACTTTCTCCAACACTCTGGTTGTTATGGTTACCTGGTTTTTGACTGGATAGTTAGCTCACCACCATTGGATTTTTTGAAAGGTCAGTGGGCAGTGGTGGTCTAGTGGTATAGGGCGCTGGATCGCTGATCCAAAGGTTGGGGGTTCGAGTCCCACTCTCCACAAGGTTGTCCCTGTCCCCCCCAGTGCAGCTAATTGGGTTATCAAAGGCGGGCCATGTCTCTCACTGTCTATGGTGAGAGGTTCATGTAAAAGAACCATTGCTGACTTTCATAAAGAGTAGGCTGCAAAGTCGTCAGCGTGTTTCTGTCCCTTGCTAAAAGGGGTTGTGACAGGAAGGACATCCGACGTAAAAACCTCTGCCAAATCAAACGTGCGAATCAGATGATTTGCTGTGGCGACTACTGAGTAAAAAAAGGGAAAAAAGCCAAAAGGAAGACAGACAGTGAGTTGCTTTCACTCACAGCCACTCGCTTTCATCTTATAACCCCAACGTGAAAAGTGGAAAAAAAGGTCTAAATTATTTCTAAGTTATTTAAACTTTTATTTTTCTGATCATGTGCAAAAGTTCTCTTTCTCTGTATTCATCCATTCATTTTCTGAAACCACTAATTAGGGTCACGGGGAGACTGGTGCCCATCTCAGCTGACTCTGTATGAGGGCGGGGTACAACCTGGATAGCTCACCAGGCCATCAAAAGGCTTTATATTATTGATATATTTTTATTATTATTATTATTATTATTATTATTACTACTACTGTATTATCACAATCTCTCTGAATGTTGTACGACATTTCTTTGACTTTCCAGAAGTTTCTCCGTATCAGCAGGTGGATGCGGGGGTCAGAAACCCAAAGCCGGTGCGTTCCAGACCTCCAACAGCGCATGACTCTCTACACCGTTTCAGAGTAACGTGAGAACGACAGCATTGAAAGCGACCAAGCGATGGAGCTTTTCACTGCGGCGTGGAAACAAAAAGTCAATTCAAGTCCCTGGAAATAGAAAGAGTTTCCAAAGGCGGAGCCAAAGAAAATGTAGGAAAGTACTCCAGCTTTCATAAATCAGGAATAAACATCTGTATGCGGTGCAATTACAGTAAAGTAATCAGTGTCGTGGCATTCCCGTGGCTGTTTTGACTGTGTAACTTATATTTAATATACGTTTTATACATTTCGAGGTTACATTTCATGTCCTGAGTGATCTATAACTGGTCCTGTTCTGATCTGTTACAGTAGTTCTCGCACCAATCTTTCTGTTACACCTTTTCCTTTTTAATTTTTTACTACAATTACAAGAAACAGTGTTTACACTAAGGACAAACTGGTGGTATAGTGGTTAGCACATCCTCCTCAGCGCAAGAAGGTCCTGGGTTCGAGTCCTGGGCTCAGCAGAAGTGTTTCTGTGTGGGATCTGCATGTTCTCCTCTCCTCACATTAGACCAATCGGCTTTTGTAAATTGCCTTTTACGTAATTGTTTCAATGATCACATGTGTGTTGGCCCTGTGATGAGCCCAGGTGAGCTGTTCAGGGTGTGCCCCATCTTCGCCCAGAGCTGGCTGAGGTAGGCTACAGCCTCTCTGTATTAGGTGGTTCAGCAAATAGATAGAGGGATGGATGGGTGGAGAAGTTGCAGAGAAACAACAATAAGGTGCATATTTTCAGACACTGAAACTGCAGATTCCTCCATAAACACTTAAAAACTTTACTCCAGCATCGAACTTTCACCGTATACGTCTCAGAGGCTGAACTGTTACCATAGAAACGATCATTTCCAGTTAAATCTGTGATTTGTTGCTGTTACAGGAAATGAATTGACATTGTTGGACAATCAGAATCCAAAGTGTTTCGAAACAGCAGTTTTGTCAGCTTCAAAGGCACTGAAACTTCTGTTGCCATCAAGGGTTTGGCTTGTTGCCTTGACAACCATAATAATAGCCCTGACCTAAATAGATCAAAGACAGATGAGTTTTACAATAAGGGTTGTTCTTCTTTCTTTAATTAAAGTATTGGTTGATGGCTCACAATGTACACACTCATATACATGTGCAAAGTGTCCGAGATGTTTAGGAGAGCGTATTTAAAAAGACTCCGCCCCCTCTGTCACCACTCACTCACATGAACTGCAATTAACTCTTGGTATACAACCATAGCACCAGCGGAGACCATTACGGCTTTTTTGATTGAAGTATCGGCTTCACACTCAAGTAGCACTTCAATGGCTATTGTGGAGTAAAGTGTCTTTACTATGTGATTGATTGAGCACCACACACTGTGAAGGTACAAGCACACGATGCTGAATGGTTCACGATGCTGTGATCGTACACATGGTGTCAAAATGTGTAAAATTTGCTCCGAAAAATATTTATCAATCGCTAAAATGGGTGGCGCGTAAAATGTTCGATATCGCCAGCATGATTTTACTTTTAAACTATTTAACTACAGCACATAATGTCAGATGATGTATATCACTCTGCTGTTAATGCAAACTGGTTCCTCAATAATGTAAACTCAGTGCTGCAAAAGCTCTTATTCGAACCAGGCAATGTTAGCTCTATCAAGTTTGCAATTGTCTGGTCAAATTTAGCATGAACTCCACCCCCATGTTGTCCCGGGCTGTTTGTCAGTCATAGGACTGTCAGGCATCGAGTGTGTGTCTGTATATGTGTGTCTTATGATTGGAATTTTCTTTCTTCCTTTCGGCTTTTTCCCTTTTCTCAGGAGTCGCCACAGTGAATCATCTGATTCGCACGTTTGATTTTGGCAGAGGTTTTTACGTCGGATGCACTTCCTGTCACAACTCTTTTAGCAAGGGACAGAAACACGCTGACGGCTTTGCAGCTACTCTTCACGGAAGTCAGCAATGGTTCTTTTACATGCCTCTCATCATAGACAGTGACAGACATGGCCCGCCTTTGATAACCCAGTTAGCCGCACTGGGGGAATTATTATGATTGGAATATTTCACAAATTTCATCAGTGTTTGTATCTACATGCTGTGAAAATATAGCGATATACAGACGCTCCCCAACTTATGTTTTAGTTAGGTTCCGGATGGCCGAACGTAAGGTGAAAAAAAAAGTTGTTACTGTATGTTCCAGTGATGTATGACGTTCATACTGTACAGTGAGCCGTCGACTTACGACCGCATTTGGTTCCGGTAGACCGGTCGTAAATCGATCTGGTCGTATGTCGAATTTCCATCCAATTACACTCACGCCAAACAAAAACATATGAATAAATCTCACGCATTTAAATCTATACATCTATATTCAATTCCACGCCACTGTGACACGCAGCGGAGAGCCAATCCTTTCTGTACTCCACTGTGTGGGCAGGTCCGATAGCTTCAAACTCCAATTTTATTGGATTATAACAACAGCCACAGACTGCACCGTGTTGTTTGGGTAAAGAGATAAATTTCCCTCGTTCTGATCAGCTCATTTCCACAAAGCCAAGCACAGCTGGCAAGCAAACACAAATGGACAGACATGGAAAAACTTCAACCCACAGACCAGCTGATTGCCAAAACTTGGGACGCGCCTCCTGTCACATGAACACTGCAGTGTGTGCGTCCAATAAAATTAGAGTTTCAAGGTATCGGACCCGCCCACACAGAAAGGATTGGCTCTCTGCTTCGCGCCAGTGACGTGGCATTGAAAGTAGATGAATAGATTTGCTCTGAGCAGTTAGAAAGTGAAGCTACATTATCTCATGCTTGACCTTTTAAGATGCTGGCGCTGCCGGCAGCGCAAACAGCTGTTGTACGCAACACTCGCACTACACTGCCATGAATCATGTGTCACCACTTTTGCGGTCGTAAAGTCGATCAGACGCAACTCGCATAGGTCATAAGTCAACAACTCACTGTACTATACATCCATTAATACCGTTATCGTATCTCATAAAACACCTCAAAATCAATTATTATAAACGTAACATTGTAAAATAATATCAAACATATAAAATAATATCAACATTAATTTCAAATAAATAAAATTCAAGCAAAATAATTTCAAATAGATAAATTTTAATCAAATTCACTCAACAAATATCAAATACAGTATCAAATATAACCTTTAACATTCTCTATGACGCGATCTTTCTGCTTGTAAATGGTTCTGATGGTCAACGGATGGTCACTTTACATGAACCTGAGCCGAGTCACTTTACCTTAAGCTTAAAAAAGCCAATCAACGCTTACAATATGTGAGGCGCTCCAACAAAAGTAATTTACTTGCTTGTACTTGAGACAAAGCGCAGGTTATCCGAACTTCCGGTCTTTCAAGTGAGCAAGGGCGCCGTTGAATACTCGTTTAGTACTAACTAGTACACTAGTTTAGCGGCACGTTCAGTCTGTCGTTTGTAAACAATGCACGCAACGTCATTATATCAGTGTACTACGTAGGTACGTCTTGTACTACAGAGAGCACGCTAAACTCAAAATTTGACATAATTTTTTTTTTTTTTAAGAAAACCGTAAAATCGAAAAAACGTAAAACGAATGAACATAAGTCGGGGGGCGTCTGTATAACATACAAAGCGACTAAAACCCTTGGACGTGTTGTATCTGTGAAGGATAAGAAGTTTCGATACATTCCTTGCTCCATTCACATGATAATTGACGAAATGCCTGAAGCTTTTCATGAAAGGAAAGGAATGAGCTGTGCTCTCTGCTGAGGGACAGAACTTCAGAATTACATTATTACCTTTATGACGTGTTCAGTTATTCCGCTGGTGGGTTTAAACAAGCTTAGGAAGTGCTCGGGGCAGTGTCGAGTCACTGTGGAGGCAGTGTGGATGTAGTGCTTGGGCAGTGTCGAGGTGGTGTTGTGGTAGTGTAGAGGCAGTGTTGAGGAAGCTTTGAGGCAGTGCTGGGGCAGTGTTGAGGTATCTCTCCATTAGGGATGAGCTGATAATCAGGTAAACTGTATATATTGCAATATTTAATATGATATTATTAACTTTATCCCTCCGGTGTGTAGGAGTTGGTTTCCCGGGTAGTTGACACAGTGTGATTTTTGAGATGGAAGCAGAAGCACAGTACTTTTTATTCACTCTCTGTATCTCTCTCTCTCTCTCTCTCTCTCTCTCTCTCTCACACACATACACACACACACACACACACACACACACACACGCACAAGTAGACCTAAACAACAATACTAGTAGTACTCAAAACTGTGACACACACACCCGTACACACTTGTGTTTAAATACGGCAGGACATGACGCAGCCTGTCTCACCTTTATGTCCAGGTAATTGTCACAGCTGCGGGACGGGGCTCGCGTGTGCATGTTGTCCTCTTCAAATAAATTATGCTCACAGAATAAATAAATAATCCAAAATTCCACGAATCAAATCCGGAGCGTGCTATAGGTCCGTCATGTCCGGAGAGGGACGCAGTCGGTTGGTACTGTCCATGGCTGGGACGGTGTGTTTGAGTGTGAGTGGAAGTCAGTCTCTCAAATACTCAGAGTCAGCGGTGTGAGTATCCTAAGGGAGTGTGAGGGTGGCAGTAAACCTCTCTCTCTCTCTCTCTCTCTCTCTCTCTCCCTCCACCCCTTGCTCACACCCATTCGTCCAGTCATTTAACTGCCTTTACCACTGAAAAAACAGACATGAACTGCACACAACAATATTCACCCCCCAGAGACCCACCCCTTCTGCCCGCAGGGTTCACCCCCCTTAATTTCTTTAACACTTTACCCTCTTGCCCCACCCCTCACCTCCTCCCCTCCCCCTCCCTCATTGTACCATAGGATGGATTATTCTATTGCTTTTGTTAGAGGAAAGGAGGAGAAAAACATTGGAATGCCATCAGTGGAACAATGACAAACTCATCAGGGAATCCCTGACACACACACACACACACACACACACACACACACACACACACACACACACACACACACGCTCTCTCTCTCTCTCTCTCTCTCTCTCTCTCTCTGATGGACGCATTCGGATTCGCTCCTGAGTTTTAGAAGGTCCGCAGTTTGAAGGCTTCTCCATCGCCCTTCGAAAAGAATGATCAACTCACACTCACAACTCAAGGCAATTTGGATCAGCCAGTTAGCATGATGTTCATGCCCATTGGACTGTAAGAGAAACCAAAGTACCCAGATGAAACCCAGGCAAGCACAAGGAGAGCATGCCAACTCCACACAGAAACGCCCACACCAAGTCTACAAAATAAATCCAGAAACCCTCAAGAGTTTTCCTGTTTATGTGTGTAGAACTCTACGACACAGAGAAAGTTCCAGCAGGAACATGTTCGAGTGGCAGAAATTTTTTATGATATTTTGTTTTTCCTGTAAAATATAGAAATGTCTGAATTTGCAAAATGAGCAGATCCCCCCCAAAAAAGTTAATTAAAGTCCGATTCACGAACATGACCCTCGACTAGAAGTCATATGACTGTCCCAGTTTTATACATGAATGACAATCACAAACAAATTCTCACAGATTCACTGGGATTTTTAAAAAAGATACGAGGTTGGGTAGTGGGTAGTGGTGCGGTGGTGACCTGGTGATCCTAAGGTTGGTCCTAACGGGTTATCAAAGGCCGGCCATGTCTGTCACTGTCTATGGTGAGAGGTTCATGTAAAAGAACCATTGCTGACTTTCGTAAAGAGGAGCTGCAAAGTCGTCAGCGTGTTTCCGTCCCTTGCTAAAGGGTTGTGTCAGGAAGGTCACCCGACCTAAAAACCTATGAACCAAATCAAACATGCGAATCATTCGCTGTGGCGGCCCCTGAGAAAGGGATAGAACTGAAAGGAAATCTTTTATCAGACAAGGTTGGGTAGTGGCTCAGCTGCATTATTGGAAGAATTATCACACTTCACCCTGAGGAGGCGCTCTTTCACCAGTTGGATGGCATTTTCATTCATTCATTTATTTTCTAAGCCGCTTTATCCTAATTAAGGTTGTGGGGAGGTCGGAGCAGATCTCAGCCAAATCGCCTTCTCGGCGAAGGCCGGGTACATCCTGAACAGCTTGCGGGTCCATTGCAGGGCCAACAAACCACACAAATCTCAACTTAGAACAGAGTTAACTTATTATAGCTAAGGTTTCTCTCAAAACTCTTAATGCACTGGTTATGACCAATCAGATTTGAGCCTTAGTCCTCACAGTGCTATACATGATTTGGATGCTAGCAAACAGCATGTGATCCTCCTCTTATGAGCTTCCTGTCTTTTCTATCTGATCACAAAGTCATTATTTTGTAAACTCGCTGAGAGAAAGAGACTCAATGCCATGTTTATGTCCAAGTTCTTTATCTGGGATAACTGTAACTCAACAAACCATACGAGATCCACAGTGTCATCTGTGGCGATAAATACTTCAAAAACAGTTCTTAATTTTCCTGTTGAAAAAAAAAACAACAAAAAATGTTGCTTAAAATAACTATTCCTTGCACGGGCTTTTAGAATACTCCTGAAGGATTAGGAGGTATAGCACTCCCCGGAGAAAAGCCAAGATCTGATAGCAGGGATAGACGCTAATTGAGCTGACGAACATGCGCCCTTTGGTCTGTTCCCATAACCGTAACTGTGTGGATTCACTGAGCTCGCACAATAAATAAAAACATGCCCGTTTGGTGTTGTGTACAAAGTCTGTGATGATTGCTGTGAATAGCCAGATTTATGTATTTATGTGTGCGCGTGTGTGTGCGTGTGTGTGTGAGTGAGTATGTGTGTGAGAGTGTGTGTATGTATGTGTGTGTGTGTGTGTGTGTGAGAGTGAGTGTGTGTGTGCGTGTACGTGTGTGAGTGAATGTGTGTTTGTGTGTGAGAGTGTGTGTACGTGTGTGTGTGAGAGTGTGTGTGTGAGAGAGAGAGTGTGTGTGTGTGTGTGTGTGTGTGTGTGTAAGGTTGAGGGCATCAGTAGTGTGTTTGCTGAGGAACACAGAGCACAGCTGTGTCCTCCCTCCACACACACACTCACCCAACTGTGGAATGTAACACCCTGATCTCACCGTAACTCTGAACAGCGGCACACCCGCCACCCGCCTACACCTCCCACTCCTCACCTCTCTCGCGGTCTATCAGTCTCTCTTTCTCCCTCCCTCTTTCTATACATATCAATCAATAAAATCCCTGAATCAATGTATCAGTTTATTTATTTTTCTCGTTTTATCTCAATTCCTTTCTCTTTATTCCTTATTTCTCTTTTTTGTTTCACTCTGTCTATCTTTCCCTCCATATCTTTAAATCCATCAGTCTGCCTATGATTATTCCATCTCCTCTTTGAGTTCTGTTTCGTCCTCTGTCTTTAAACTGCTTTCTTAATTTCTTTCTTCTTGTTTTGCTCAGTCATATCTATCTGTTCTCCAATCAATCATTATATCTATTTCTCCACCTTCTGACTGATGCATCTATATTCCTCTCTCTCTCTCTCTCTCTCTCTCTCTCTCTCTCTCTGATGATGGATGTGAGCTGATGGATGATGCTCTCGGTGATACTCGTACTGTATGAAGTCTGAAGGTTCATTTGAAATTCTTTATTTGCTCCGACTAATCAGGATCGAGATGCTATACCACATGACCTGAGATTCACTCACCTTAAGTACGTGAAGAATAAGAGAGAGAATCTGGGAGTGAATCGTGATGCGTCTTGTGAAGTGAGACAAAAAGAAAACATGTTTGATGTTCAAAATAAGCGAGCAAAAGGCGAGGACACTTGGATAGACGGGAGAAAACATTGCAATGCTTTTCTGTTTCCTCATTAATATTCAAAATTCAACTCTATAATTACGAGTCACGATGATGCGTCCTGTTACTATTATAATACATTTTACGTTGAAACTCTCCATGCTAATTAATCTTTTTCCTCCAGCCTGTGGTGCTGAACCAGCTCTGGAGCTCAGAAACAAAAAAGGACACATTTCTCCCTTGCTAGCGCCTCAAAAACATCACAATAAATGGTTTGAGTGCTCTGTAAGTGTTACACACTCCTGTTCAGAACAAATAATAAAATGTTTACACGTCAATATAGTTGCAAAGTATAAATACAGAAGAAAAAGAGATTAAAGAACAAACTAACCATGGTGAATTAGAATAAATAAAAATACAAAATATGAGTGATAATAATCTCTAATTTTGAACTTTTTTAAAGAAACATTAATAACTTGAAATTAAGAATATTGGTGATAAAAGGAAAACAGGAGTGAAAAAGAACACGTGAGATTACAGAAGGATGAAGTTAAGATCCAGAGAGGAAACAACACGGATTTATAAAGCAAGACATCCTTCATCAATCAGCTCCCCATCATCATCATCATCATCATCATCATCACCATCATCATCGCACTCCAACTCGACCCCACAATAACCGATCAAAACACACACATAACACCAGCATTAAGATAACGACAAAAGAAAGGTGTGTGAGGAGCTTACAGCGTTGATCAGGGCTCGCTGACTGAGTGCAAGATGGACGACTTGACCGCTTCACTTGCTGTGGAGCTGAGAACTGACAAGAGCTGCCCAGGGGAAGGATTTCACAGAGCGAAGATCACATCTCATGGCCTTGAAGATGCAGATGCACACACACACACACACACACACACACACACACACACACACACACACACACACTGA